>JABFEP010002979.1:0-13202 GCA_013618265.1 Fusarium albidum
GCTTAGACATGCCTAGGTCACGTGGCGCTTGCACGTCACCTTACCCCCCACAAATTTCGTCCAACCACAGCACGATCAGCGCCAAGACCTCGCGATCAGCACTGATCGGACACGATCAGCACTGATCCAGCTACCAGGCCACTGATCCAACATCACGACCATTAGTATATAGAACCCACGATCATTAGCATTTCCTAGACTCTAGCTACCCAGCTATCAATACAACTTGGTTACACTCAATACCTTTGAGCACATTACCAGACGTGACTATCACCGTCCAAGACCACGCGCCTGATCTTTCTGCCAACATAAACCCAGCACGCTAGGTTTATCCCTTGGGAATCAAGCCATACCGTCACATTGTAGCGGAACTAAGAGGTCGTAGCTACCTTCCCTTTAGCGCGTTGCTATAGAAAACTAAGGTATACTTTATCTTTAAGCTCTAGCTATTTTAGTAAAGGCTTTTGCGAAGGATCTAGAATAAAGGCATCGCAGAAGATATTCTAACCTTAGATAGTATATAAGGGTATTTTAAAGTGTTTATAGGTATTCCTTAGTAATAGCTTTGTTTCTATCACTTTCTTTATAAAGCGGCTATGAATTAACTACTTAAGAACCTTAGTTTTCTACTACTTAGAATAGCTTCTCTTAGGGCGTTGGATTAGCCTCTAGTTGGTAAATTTGCGGTCTTTAATAGGCGTTGGAGCTAGCCCTTGCCTCTTAGCTAGCGCTACCGGGACTTAAAGCGCGTTAGGGTCGAGGTCTTAGAGAATAGGTATAATACCCCAAAATGCATTAGCGATAACTTAGCTTTAATAGAAATAGGGAAGAAATAAAGAAAATGAAGAAAATAAAAAATCCTGAACGGGGGGACGGTTGACTCTGATATTACCCCTCTTTCGATGAGGCTCTTATACTAACTGTATAGAGAAGTTATCATTAAGAGGTGGCCTACTTAGGTGCGTGTGTCTAAAATAAGAGTGTTCGAATTTACTGAGTTGATACGGTACCTAGACGGAGCAGGCCCATGATATCGGAACCCCACTTGCCCAAACCTCCGATGGTCCCCACGCCACCACATGCTGCCTGCTCCAGCCTCATCCCCAGGTTGAGCTCCTAGAGAAACAACTGCATCTGCATACCAATTCACCATCTCAACGCAAAACACTCTACTGGGCTTTTTCGCGTCGGACAGAAGGAGAGCCCTGGGATATACACATGATCGCCAACACACACATTTGGCCCAAAAACCAGCAGTGCATTTAGGACGGACGCCAACAAACTCCATACTGATACCCCGCGAGGCTGAAGCCTCAAACTACAGCTCACCATGGAGCAGACAAAGGCCCTCAATGCACTCGAGGTACGGAGCCTGTATCATCCTGACCTACAACAACTGACGTAGCTCTTCATAGCCTTTCCTCGCCCTCTCAAAGACGGCCACCTCCCCCCGCGCCGCCTCCGACCTCATCACCCGAGCCACCTCGGCCCAAAACACCTTCCTCTTCACCGAGCTCCTCCAAACCCCCGCCATCCAGGGCCTTGCCTCCTCCGGGTTCGCCTCGCACCTCACGCTCCTCCAGATATTCGCCTACGGCACGTACGCCTCCTACAAGGGCACACAGGGTCTGCCCCAGCTCGCAGAGGCCCAGGCCACCAAGCTTCGCCAGCTATCACTCCTTTCTCTGGCCCGTGACCGGCAAAACCTATCATACGCCGCTCTGCAGGAGGCCCTGGACCTCCCAGGAGACCGCGATGTCGAGAACCTCGTCATCTCGGCCGTCTACGCGGGGCTCCTCCACGCCACGCTCGACCCGGCCCGCTCCACGGTCCAGGTCTTCAGCGTCTCTCCCCTGCGGGACCTCGCTCCGGGGGCCATACCCGATATAGTGGCCAGCCTCAAGACGTGGGCAGACCGCTGCAACTCCACCCTCGGCGACCTTGAGGCCCAGATCAAGGAGATCCGCGCTACGGCCGCGTCACGGCAGCGCGAGCAGCGGGCGGCAGATGAGAAGCTGCAGCAGCAGATGAACGACATGCAGGAAGGTACGCGCAAGTACGAGGTATCGGGCCTCACGAGGGAGATGATCACTAGGAGAGGCTTCAACAAGAGGTCCGTTATGGATGCGACCAACTTGGTGGACAGCGAGAGCATGGACGTGGATGCGCCTGAGGAGGAGAAGAAGCGGGCGAGCAAACGCAAGATGTGACGGGGGGGAGTGCTCATTATCAAAAATAATGACATGACGGCAGAAGGCATCACGCTTACAAAAAAGGACTGTATCACGAAGAATCATGAATATAATTAGACGAAATGACGCCCTTGATTAGCCCTCCATTTGGTACAAAGTGCCGCCAAGTCCCCTACACCCTACCATGATCCTGCCCACCGAGCCCAAGAATGACCAGAAGAAGAAAAAAAACATACATAGCCAGGAACTCCGAGATGGGGTATCTCAAAGTTTGGGGCCGAGAATAGCTAAGTTACAGACGTTCCCTAGATGATACAACACATAGATTCTTCCATACGCCCATGTCCCTAAAGTGTAAAAGTCCTCACCCTGCCCTCATCCCGGGTGGATGGTATCGCTGCCGAATGAAAAGCTCTGAAATCATTACCGTCGTGAAACTCTTTGTTCTTTCTTCCACCCCCCGCTGTCTCTGAATCACATCTCGCAGAGATGGCTCGTTCTAGAGAAGGGGGGAAACCCCACCGAAAGACCAGCAACGACCAGCGTCAATGGCCGTGATGAAAGCAAATTGCTCAGAGGCGCTTCCCCGGCACGAGGATGAAGAGGACGCAGAGGCCGGCGTCGATGAGGATGGTCACGGCCAGGACCATGAGAGCTCGCTTGGCGAGGAGTTTGCGGACGTAAGGCTCGCGGATGCGGGAGAAGTTGAAGGGGGTGTACTCGCTGAAGCCGACGAGGGCCATGATGGGGTCGAGCGAGTACTGGTAAGACGCAAGGAAATAGACACCGATGGTGAATGGCAAGATGAGCTGTCACTTGTTAGCAAAAGCGAACTGGTTTGTAAACTGGTTGGTTGTAAGCGCTCACCCAGCATCTCGTCTGCCGAGACATGTCGAGCAAAATGAGGACGAAGCCGGCCCAGAAGGCGCCAAACATGGCGACCAGGCCCACAATGAGCCTCATGATGAGCGTCGGCGGGATGAGATTTCCAAGAGCCTTCAACCTCAGGAACCCGGGAAAGGCATCTCGCTCCATCGCCTGGAACACATAGTCCTTTGCCACGTCAAAAACCTCGGGATCGTCACGACCGAGCTCTTCGATAGCCGTGGTGACTTCTTGAGTGATGGAACCGGGGAGGGTGATTTCTCGCTCAGCGCCGGGCAGGAGGAAGGTGTAGAGGATCTTCTCCGCCGAGGCACGGATGTCTTGTCGAGCAACGGTGTGGGCGGGCGAGTTCGAGTCCGTCGTCATGTCGTGCGAATTGCTGAACTGCGGGCTTGGTCGGACGGGAGCGGTACCGCTCTGCGGAGAGTCGTGGCCCTGGTCTTCGCGCAGGAAAGCGGACATTTGCGCATCCTGATTCTTCTCCTTCTCGGTCGCGTACATCGAGGGCCCAGCCGCTCGGGGTTCAAGGTCGCCGATGTTTTCAAGGATGGCTGAAGATCTCTTCGATTGCGCCTCGGGAGTGCCGATCATTACGGATCGTCTGAGTTCGCGCACATAATGGCGGCATAGCGACATGTGCTGGGCAACATCCAGCCTGGAGCATGTCAGTCAGTCTTCCTTCTCTCCCGGCACCGAAACCACCATCCATCTGTAGGTACCTACCAGAAGTCGAGGTAGTCCACCGATCGCTGCTGATCCCGCATGTAGATGTAGAACGAGAACAGGTCGACAGGCGGTAGGGTACGGCGACTCAAGACCTCGAAGAGTGTAGGAAGCCGGTTCCTCGCCATGTCGGGTTGAGGCGACGGTGACGCCATGGTGGTGATAGGCTCATGCTCAGCCATCTTGGATTCCGATGTTCCGTTTACTACACTAACGAGCGTAGGTGATGTTGAAGGAGGAGGGGTTTCGTTTCGGCGCTTGGGTGATTCCAACTGCCGAGAGTTCTATCGCCCGAAATGATCCAACAACGGTCGTCGGTCCGTTACGCGAGATTCCCCCCTTTACTGATGACGACGCGAGGCTTTCTTTGTTGCAGCAACCGCAATGCTCTCCCGGCAGAGTCGATTTTCCTTGCGATTACAGAATAGAGTGCTCAGAAAAAAAGGGGTGCCGGTGAGCGCAGAACGTTGCGGTGCCTTGCGGTTGGAAATCGCCCGATTGGAATGCGGATTCGGGAATTGCCTGGTGACGACGAGTTGCTTTGCTTTGGCGATAAACAGAGCCACCTAAACTTCCCCCTAGGCCAAGTCCCGTTAACTCGAAGGCTAGCGGTGGGGCGTTTTTGTAAAGTCACGTGAGAAAGCGGTGGGGCTCGAGGGCTGCGCACCATTGGCTCGCCTACCCCCCACCCACGAATTTCGAAGCCTGCCCTACGCACAAAGATTTTGTGGGATTTTGAACTATTCCGACAACCAACACCACCTCCTCAACGACAGACCTTGAAGAGACGAGCCGAAGGTACGATAATACCCCTCCCGACAAAAACAACTTGTCCCTCGCAAAGCCCAACCTCTCTATATACGAGATCAACGACTCCTCCGACTTCTGCACATATTTCAATCTCCCCCGCAAACCGACCGACTAACTCTCAGAAACAACAGCCATGTCGTCCAAGAAGCCCTCCGGCAAGACTCAGCGCTCCGCTATTGCGGATGTCGTCGCCCGCGAGTACACCGTCCACATGCACAAGCGGGTACGTTTATTCCCGACGACGAGAGCTCGAGAGAGATGGGAAGCTCGACGAAATGCTAACGAGATTGAAAGCTCCATGGTGTCTCCTTCAAGAAGAGGGCTCCCCGTGCCATCAAGGAGCTCAAGTCCTTCGCCACCAAGGCCATGGTACGACACCGCTCCTCCCCGAACAAACCTGCCGCCGAAAGCGAAGCAACTGGGAAAACCCGGCAGAGTTGTCAACTTGTTCGAGACGACCGTGTGTGCTAACGCAGACGGCAGGGTACCTCTGATGTCCGTATCGACCCCCAGCTCAACAAGAAGGTCTGGGAGAACGGTATCAAGGGTGTCGACTACCGACTCCGAGTGCGAATTTCCCGACGACGAAACGACGAGGAGGGTGCCAAGGAGAAGCTTTACAGCTACGTTCAGGCTGTGAACGTCAAGAACCCTAAGGGCCTCTCTACGGTCGTTGTTGAGGAATAAATGCAAAAAGCTTCTCTCATGGGACAGGGTTCTAGGGTGGCATGGCATTTGGAGTTGCACTCGGCATTCTTGCTTTTCACGCTGAAAATACAGAGGGAAATGTGACCAAAGCTTGAAGTCCATGAAACGAACAATCAGGTGCCTCGGCGTGAAGTGTGTGGTCTGGTCACAAAGGCTGTTTTTGGGGCGAAAATTCATGTTTCTTTCGGATGTAGTGGCCGTGGATGAGTGCCACCCGTCGATCAGGGTCTGCTATCGACAAATGGTCTTGTTTTTTTCTGACCCTATCGGTATCCACGCCCGTTGTCTGTCCACTTCCCCTCGGAAATGCCATGCAGAGTTTCCATATTCCTAACAACAAAAGTCGTCAAACAAAATCCAGACACCTAGTACTCCAATTCCCGCCTATTCAAGCAAGCCAAGCACCGAAACCCCAGCAAGACGCACCCGCCCATCTACTCGTCCTCAATGTCTTGATGACGTGCTAGAACCTTCTTCTTGAACTCTTGGGGGTCCTTGTCCCAGAGTTCAGCGGCCTCGCCGTTAAGAGGGGAGGCGCTTTGGATACTGTTAGTACCATTGTGCTGATATAATGTGAGAAGGACCAGAACTTACTTATTGGGCTCGCCCAGCAGGCTCTGTAGACTTAGGAGGACAGTCTGGATGTTGTATGCAGCGGTCCACTTGTCCTTGAGGATGTCCAGGCAGATGCGACCAGAGAAGTCGACGTTGGGGTGGTAGATGGGTGTCTTGAAGAGCACCGTGGGCGCAGCGTAGGGGTAGTTGGAGGGGAAAGCGAAGCTGAGCTTAAAGGCGAGTCCGGCGTAGGGGGTGTCGTCGGGGCCCTCGATGGTGGCCGTCCACGAGAGGAGGTTGCCGTCGGCCGAGGGAAAGGCCGAGACGCCGGGAGCGGGCGACGTCATGAGCTGCATCAACTCGGTCTGCAGTCTATGCGGATGGTCAGCTATTGGCGACTCGCGATGGGCGGTGCGCGATGCTTTTGCGACAAATGACGAACCTCTTGGCGGTGCTATGAGAGTCGGGACCTTTGCGACCGGCGCCTAGCTTGGCGGCCTGGACGCTGCCGGGAGCTGAGTTCTGGCTGTCCTCCATGCTGTAATCCATTGTGCGATGATGGTTGCTGATGCTGGAGTAAATACAGAGTGCGAGTATGAACAAGTCCAAGTATAAACAAGATGCGATCAACCGAGAAGAGACACGGAATAGAGAGCGGTGAAGAAGAGGAAGGGGGATGATTGTAGGTCAGAGGCAGGGAATTCCTAGGTATTTACAGAGGACAATTCCGCAACCGGAAAGAGGTGAGGCTGCTATGGATGCAGGGGCGAAAGGGCGAGACAAAGAATGAATGCTGGTGGCGTATGCGGGAGGAGAAAGGGAGGCGGGGGCAGGAGGGAGCTGGAGGTCTTAAGTTGCAGACAAGACCAAGGATTTCTTGGGACGCGAAGAAGCGCTAGGTACGTTGTCTTGTTGTTTTTGCTTTTCGGGGAGGGACAGAATTGAGGTTTGTTTAAAAAACACCAACAAGAGGTAAAGGGAAGGAGTGTGTTTACCGCAGCAACGGGCCTGACCGGGCAGGGGGGAGGCCAAGGGATAAAAAAAATAAAGCGACGGGATCCACCAGAACGTGAACTGCCAATGGACCTGGATGTAGGGCGAGGCCGCTGAAACCGAGGGGCTGTAGGCGCTGGACGGAGAAGAGCACCAGGCGCTAAATGCCACCGACGTAGCGCTGAATTTTAGGGGTCCGGGCTCTGGTTTCTTGGGCGACTCGTAACCCTGGAGCAACAAGCAAACACTTTACGCGGTTGGGACGCGTCTAGGGACACGTCGCGGTGAAGTTCAGGTTTGGCTGCTATATCATGACGACGACTCAACCAATCAACCAGCCAATATTTCGACACGAGCCACGACGCGGTTGGATCGCAGCAACACGGTCTATCCGTACGGTTCCTCAAAGATCGTTTCATTCAAAGCTAGAAACATGGTGAGTCTTGATTCCCATTCGACCCTTTCAGGTTCAAAATGAACCTCTCGGACTCCCTTGGACTCCAATCGTGAATGCTGTGGACCTACCCTGTCTCGGCTATCGTATGCTTCTCCCGCATCAATGAAGCCGTGTTTTCTGAATGACAATGAATCAGTCCCAATTAGATCCTCTACCGAGGGATCTTCCCTTTCGAATCATCTCAAAGACGGTCGGGCGAGGTGCATATGCTTCGTTAGTCATCCCCCTTTCGACAAACATCCATCACCCATGTTGTCAAAACTCGTTCACTGACAATGATGTAGCATCAAAAAGGCCATCCCCCTTGATGCCCAAACACCAATCTTTGCGGTCAAACTCATCCACAAGGGCTACGCAGTGAAGCATGGCCGCATCTCGGCAAAGCAGCTGGCCATGGAGGTGTCCCTCCACTCGCACATCGGCCAGCACCCCAACATCATCGAGTGGTTCGCCTCGGGGGAGGACACGGTGTGGCGGTGGATAGCGATGGAGTACGCCGAGGGCGGCGATCTGTTTGACAAGATTGAGGCCGACGTGGGCGTCCGCGAGGATATCGCCCAGGTCTACTTTGTCCAGCTCATCGGCGGCGTGAGCTTCATGCACTCCAAGGGCGTGGCGCACCGCGACCTCAAGCCGGAGAACATCCTCCTCTCGCAGGACGGCTCCCTGAAGCTCGCGGATTTCGGTATGGCCACAATGTTCGAGTACAAGGGCCAACGCAAGATGAGCTCGACGCTCTGCGGTAGCCCGCCATACATCGCCCCTGAGATTCTCGCATGCGGCGGCCGCGCCGACAGGAGGTCGCCGAGCGCCGCAAAGTACTCGCCGGACCTCGTCGATGTGTGGTCCTGTGGTGTCATCCTCTTCGTTCTCCTCGTCGGAAACACACCCTGGGATGAGCCCTCGCAGAGCAGCTGGGAGTTCCAGGAGTATGTGCGCGCCGCTGGGCGCAGCACCGACGCTCTGTGGGGGAGGATACCCGCCGACGCGCTTTCTCTGCTCCGGGGGATGATGAGTCTCGACCCGGCGAAGCGGTTCAGCTTTGCCCAGATCCGGCAGCATCCCTGGTACACGCGGCACAACGCTCTCCTCTCCGCTGACGGCCGCGTCACGGATCCCATCTATCTGGCGACGCAGATGCTCGAGAACCTCAGGATCGACTTCAGCCAACAGCCTGCCACGTCGCAGCCGTCCTCGAGTGACAACATGGAGCTCGACACAGGCCTCAACGCCGGCCGCTTCTCCTCCACCCAGCCCGAGACTCCCATCGTCGATCACGACTGGGACTGGGAGCGTCCGGTTCTGCGCTCCATGGCCGCTCCGGCCTCTTCACTCCCGCCCCGTGCTCATGATGCTCGTCGCGTGATGCTCGACACCCTCGCTGACGAACCGTCCATGTCCCAATTCTCCCAGACGCCGGGCCCCTCCATGACCCTCACCCAGCAAGCCCGCCGCTTCCGCGACATCTGCCCACCCGAGGCTCTCACCCGCTTCTTCTCCGCCGTCCCGCCGTCCCACATCATCCAGATGCTCAGCGACGCCCTCCACCAGCTGAACGTGCCCCTGGCCCCCGTCTCGCCGAACCTCTACGGTAACCCCGTCGCGACGCTAAAGGTCAAGGCGCTGGATGGCCGCCAGCAGAGCCTGCACGGCGAGATCCAGGTCGATCGCCAGCCTCTGCCGGACGGCACCGAGGTGCTCGACGTGCGGTTCGTCAAGGTCAAGGGTGATCCGCTCGAGTGGCGGCGGTTCTTCAAGAAGGTTGTCGTCCTGTGCAAGGATGGCGTGTACGTCCCGGAGGCTTAGAGAGAAGGGCTGCTTCATCGTGTGAAGGGCAAGGCTCCTGAGATGCCGCATGTGCTCCAGGCCTGAATTATAGACTGTAGAACTAGAACGTGATGCTATACACATATATAGATAATGATGAAAAGACGCTACAAGACCGGAAAGTAAGTGTCATCATCGGAGCAGTCTCTCGAGCGTTTGTTGACCCTGCGGTTCTCGGGGTCCATGCTGAGAGACTCACGATAGAATGCTGTATGAAACTCGGGACTTTGAAACTGGAAGGATGAAAGAAGGCGCATAATTGTCTAGCAAAACAAACCTCAAAATGCCTTGTTTCGCCTCAATGTAGGGTATATCTAATGCCCAAGTCCTAAAACGCCAAAACGCCAAGCCGATTCTACATTATTCAGCCTGTGAGGCAGCATCATTCGGTTGATCTGTCCATTCAAAGCCTATGAACCAGGTCAGCTTGGGAGCTGCCAAGGGTGAGTCTATCGTTAGGAACATACGCTGACGACACATGGGGCACTGGCCTCTGGACGAGTCCTGCTTAATCCACTCCAGGATGCAGTGCTAAGCGCGCACCAACTATCAGCAACAGGCATGAAGTTTGAACATGGAAAAAACAGAGCGGAGCCTCAGACCATGTGGAAGTTGTGACCGCATTTTCCCGATACTTTTGAGGTGAGTTGGTTAGCATCGAGTATGCCCAGGTCCGAAAGATGGCCTGATGTAGGCCAGAGACAAAGGCCACTTACACAGGCTGCAATCATCACCGGGATATTTGCAAGTCGGGCATGTACCGTCGAAGTGGACCTGGCAGATACCGCAGACGTCGTCCTCGGGGATGTCCCAGCGCCAGGTCGCGACCGAGTTCCACTTCTTGATGGTGACTTTCATGACGATTCGCGGGGGGCGAGGTTGACAAGAGGAAGGGAGTCACGGGCCTTGAGAGCGCGATCTTGTGGGAGAATCAGCGAGTTACGAATAGAGAGTGTCAAGATGACGAGCTTGTACGTGGGAAGAGGAAGGTTTGTGTGGGAGTCCCAGGTCCAAAGGTGGATATGAGGTGCAGTTGGATTGGTGCCCGGCCCTTGGGCGCTTGTGTGAGGGGCGCCTTTATTAGTGACCTCATCCACTGGAAGTCACCCATTGAATGGGTTTAGGGACCGCTAAAAGGTGGCAGTGGTCCAAGCTTCCGAAACGGCAGCCCAGCTCCCAGGATTTGACGCCAAACATCGCCCGCGCTGTTATCATCAAATTAGAGCCCTCAAGTGCCGCTAGCTAACTTCTCCCCGACTCCGACTCCGACTCCGTCACCGTCTTGAACCACAACCTCCTCCACAACCATAAAGGGCGCTCTCCCACCGAGTGATGCGGACACAGACGGACAGTTCAGCCTCTAGCTAGGTCGCTGTCTATCCTCTTCGAGAAACGTCTGACCCGCTTCTCTCCTCTCTGCTCGGTTGTCGTAATCTTGGAAGCATTTTTGCGCTTATCAACTGCTCCCGGGACGACTCGTACGAGGAGTCGCCGATAGCCCTTCCTCTCCCCCCTCATTCGCCAACCCGCCGCTACTCCTCCAGCAATGGCCGCCGTCGCCCTCTGCCGCTCAACGAGAGCTGGCCTGCCCCAATGGGGCTCCAAGGTCTTCCGACCCGTCCTACTCCCGCGCCGAAACTTCTCGTCCTATCTCGTCTCCCCCACGGAGCTCAATGAAGCCCTCAAGAAGAACCCTCCCTCACCGATCAGCCCCGATCCTCGAGTGATACCCCTCTGCGCCTCATGGTTCCTCCCCAACGACGGCCGATCCGGCATCCAAACGTTCCGAGAACAGCGCATTCCCAAGGCCCGATTCTTCGACATCGACAAGGTCATTGACAAGCGCAGTCCGTACCCTCACATGCTCCCCGACGCCAAGGGCTTCGCCGCCGCCATGAGCGAGCTGGGCATTCGAAAGGAGGACACGGTGGTTGTGTACGACACTAAGGAGCTCGGCATCTTCAGCGCACCGCGCGTGGGTTGGACATTGCATGTCTTTGGGCACCCCAAGGTGCATATCCTTAACAACTTTAAGCTGTGGGTGGAAGAGGGCCTCCCCACCGAGTCGGGGGAGCTGTACAGCGTCGAGTGCTGCCTTTACCCGATCCCAAACGTCGAGTCCCACCGCGTGGCGAGCTTCGAGGAGGTCAAGGAGATCGCCAAGGACTTTAACAAGGAGGGCGCCGAGGGCGTTCAGATCCTCGATGCCAGGTCCGGTGGCCGTTTTACCGGCGAAGCCCCTGAGCCCCGTGAGGGCTTGTCATCCGGGCACATGCCTGGGTCGATCAACATTCCCTTTACTGCCGTTCTGGACCCCGAGACCAAGGCCTTCCTCCCCCGGGACCAGCTGAAGAAGGTGTTTGAGCAGAAGGGGGTGGACGCCAAGCACCCTATTATATCAAGTTGCGGCACTGGTGTGACTGCATGTGTCCTTGAGACTGCTCTGGAGGAGGCGGGCATCGGCGCCCCTGAGTCAAAGAGGGTCTACGATGGCAGCTGGACGTAAGTGCACCATTAAGGAATTTCTACGGTAAATCATGCTAACTGAACATGATAGCGAATGGGCACAGCGAGTGCAGCCTTCCGACAACTTGATTATCAAGGAGGCGAAAGAAGAAACGGATGCAAAGGAGGAAAAGGATGCAAATGAAGCAAAGGAAGCAAAGGAGTAAGTAAAATGGTACGGCGTTGGTCCTGCAAGAGAACAAAACATGGGAGGTCGTTGAGCTGCGATACCCTCCTTAATGATTGGCCTGGAGTTGCCAGGCGTGTACGAATATGCATCCCCCTCTGTGGCCCGAGTCTGGCAAAGTTTTGTTGATGAATGCCCTGCAACAATGGACGCGTGCGAAATGAATGATTTTGGTTGTCATCTAGCATCCCCACACTTCTGTATAGTCCCTAAGATATATAGTAGCTATGAGTCAATTAACTATGATGGAGTTCAATTCTATGCGACTAATCAATATCAATACAATGTTCCCTTTCGGTAAAGTGGCCGGCTAGGTATGGAACTGAATTGCCGATCAATGGCTTTTCGGCCGAGAATGAGCAAAGCCACACCGTGGTGAGGCCCCGGTGAAGGGGAAGAGCTTGGCTCGGTGTGTGGGGCCGGCGAAAATTCTGGTGCCTTAGCACCAAGGCAGGAAAATTCACACACGCATTAGGGCTCGCTAACTCGGGGCACATTCCCCAAAAAAATTCCCAGTTGTGCTGCAGAACCGACCCCGCCAGCGGAAAAGTTCCCAGCATACGCCCAACACCACCAACGCAAATCTTCCCTTTGCGCGCGCACGGCAACCCTCGAACACTACACACAAGCAGCAAGAGAAAAAGATGGCTGACCGAGGAGCTTCTTCCCGCGGCGGTGGTTTCGGATCCCGAGGTGGCGACCGCGGCCGTGGTGACCGTGGTCGTGGACGTGGCCGTGGCCGTGGACGAGGTCGCGGCAAGCACGAGGAGAAGGAGTGGCAGCCCGTCACCAAGCTCGGTCGATTGGTCAAGGCCGGCAAGATCAACAGCATGGAGGAGATCTACCTGCACTCCCTGCCCATCAAGGAGTTCCAGATTGTCGACAACTTCCTGCCCAAGCTCAAGGATGAGGTCATGAAGGTGCGGAAACGACCACAGGAGGGAGAGAAGGATGGGAATAGGACTTCCAGGACGAATCGCTGACCGAGACTCTTTTCAAAACTACAGATCAAGCCCGTCCAGAAGCAGACCCGTGCCGGTCAGCGAACCCGATTCAAGGCCATCGTCATCATTGGTGACTCGGAGGGCCACGTCGGTCTCGGCATCAAGACCTCCAAGGAAGTCGCTACTGCCATCCGTGCCGCCATCATCATCGCTAAGCTCAGCGTCATCCCCGTCCGAAGAGGTTACTGGGGTTCCAACCTCGGTCAGCCTCACTCCCTGCCCTGCAAGGAGTCTGGCAAGTGCGGTTCCGTCACCGTCCGTGTAAGTATAAACTGAGAGGTGTCCCCCGGAGCAAAGAGGAAGAGGAAAAGTAAAAAAACTAACAGCATACAGCTCATCCCCGCCCCCCGTGGAAC
>JABFEP010002990.1:0-11323 GCA_013618265.1 Fusarium albidum
AAAAAAGGATAAGAATAAACCAAGAAAAAGGGAAATCCACCCCCCCCCCCCCCTAAGCAGTTATCAAAAAGGGTCTTTTGATCAACGACCCCTTTTATTTATAATTGATATATCTCTTTAGCTCCGTGACCTTTATGTCTGCATCCTGTGACCTTTTTCACCAGCTCAAGATGTCAATAGACTGGTTAGATATCAAAAACCTTGGCATCATATTCATAATCATAACTATTACTTGTAGAGAGAAGGCTGTGGAAAAAGCAAGACACCTGCTAAACCCCCAACCTGCCCAAGCCCATGATCAAACCAGTCTCCCAGATCCGGCAAGGAACTCGACTCGTTTGTGTTCTGTCTCTATTTTTCAATGCCAGCCTGGCAGCTTGGTGGTGGAGCCTTTTTGTTGGTTTGGTTTTCAAGGGAGCAAAGAAAGAGAAACTTGCATTCCATCTTGGACATCCTCTATTGATTAGAATGGTCCATATCTGACTATGATTCTTTGAAAATGGTTGATTATCTCCTTGGGCTGCAGGCTCTAATCTCAGAGAGGCCGGGAAGATTCGCATCGGTTCTAGTCGTAAGATTGATGAAACGGGTCTGCTGTGAAGGATACAGATTCGCCTATCAGAGCCTATTAGTTGCTAGGATATCAGTTGAGGGTAATATATATAGATATAGATATGGATGTACCTCTCCAGGGTGTATGCGGTCGTCGCACCTGTAAAGATGGGGAGGAGGGCACGTAAGATGCTTCTGCAAAGCGGGAAGGATGGAATGAAATAAACTTAACTGTTGCTTGCTCTGCTCGTGTTTCTAGGTCTTCTTCTAGTTGCCTGAGGCTTCTTCTGTTGGCTGTGCATCATGACAGCCACTAGCTGCAGCCGTGCCTGTCGGTCCCCAGAACTCTTCAAGCATCCTGCAGATACTTGAACCATTCCGGTCGGGCCGTAGGAATCCGGATACAAAACGGACGGGAAGAGACAATTCGCCGACGAGGGAGAGAGAGAGCCGGCATCCAAGTCCCATTTCATGTTGATATCTGATGTAAAAGCCCCCTTGCCAAACCTATGCTCGCTCTAGTACTCCCAATGACCTGTTCCATATCAGACCCCAATCCCTTCCCTGTCCTGCTCGGACGCCTTCTATTTCTCCTGGTTGCCCATCTTCCATTACACCAGCATCTGTGTAAGGCAATCGAGCCCAGCTCTCATGCCCTGAATCTCTGCCTAGGCAAAAACAAGAATGACTTTCCCTACTATGTTGTTTTGGTGTGTGACTTCCTTCTCTGCCTTGGTGGCTTGGTGGTGCTAGCCGGTCGTTCGTCGTTCAGGCTCTACCCTTCAAACAGATTCGAAACTCCCTCCAGCCCGTCTGGTGTCGTCTTCCGGGCGGCCGACATGCTGGACCGAGTGGCCCCCGGCCCCGACTGCGCTGTGTCGCTCATGAACTGCTGCGCCATCTTGCTCCGGTGGCCTCTCTTGCGCCCCGAGCTGCCAAACCCGCTGCTCTTGGGAAGCTTGCCCATCTCGGACACGCTAACTCCCTTGAGATCCTTCAGCACCTCCATCACAAGCGCCCGCTGCTGTCGTGTGTGCGAGCCGGGCTTGGACATGTAAGCCGACAGCCGATCGAGGTCCGCAGCGTTCACGTTTGGTAGCGAGAGAAGCACATCTCTGGGTGTCGATGTGATCGGACTGTAATAGACGACGATGGCCGCGATCAGCGCAGCGAGCTCCTTCTGAAGCTCTACAAAGTAAGGCTCGTGGAACGACGTGATGCATGCCTTGAGAACGTCCGTGGAAATGTATTCGCGGATCGCTGACGAGATTGTCGGCGGGATCGGGAACCTGTCACCTGCAATCTGTCCGTCCAAGGGGCTCTGCAATACAGCCTTGGGCAACTGGCCATCCACGAGATGGAACTCGGGAACAAGCGAGATGAACAGCCGCAGGACCATGCTGCAGCATCGCGAGTCTCGCATCCTGATTCCGTGGGTGCAGAAAACGAGGAGCGGTTCCACCACCTCCCGGTGGACAAGACAGAACCGTCGCAGAGTTGGGTAGTTTGTCTCTGGACCTGGCTCGCCGCCCTCCTGAACCGAGTCTTCTCTGGTTCCGATGATCGGCCCGTCTGCGAATATGTTAGCCTTCATGCTTGCAGCACCCTCGTGGGAATATCCTTACTGGGCTTCGTAGGATCAAGAAAGTCTGCCACCATCAGCACCGCCGTGTACGTGACTTGACGCAGGATGCTTTCCGCCTTCATCTCCTCCTTGAGACCCGCCTCTCCGTCTGCCGCTATCTGCTGCTGCTGCTCCATCTTGTCCCACTCTCCATTGATCTTGGCATCCATCTGCTGGAAGCAGGCCGCGAGCAACTGCGGGAGAAAGTGCTCTCGGTAGTCAACGGGGCAGTCGTCAACTAGATACCTCACGAGGTTAAGGAGATTACTCTGCTGATGCGTCGATAACCAGACCGAGTCGGCGAACAGAGCCTTGGAGAGCGGTGCCGACAGCCCCTCGAATCCATAGAACTGCCTCTCCAGACGGCTCATGCAGTAGATGATGGCGTACGCGGTTTCCCGAACAAATCGGACAGACCCGCGGATCGTCGAGGCGAGGCCTTCAATTGTGTTCTTCTTGTCCATGACGCGAGCGTAGAAGTCGTCCTTGCTCCCTTCCGAGATCCCGGCCTGCCAGAATCGGTCGCTAAGGACACGGTTGACCATCGGTTGCATCTCAGGAGGCAGGCCCGCCCAGTTGGTTGGATTGTGTGAGGCATGTGCGAAGCTCAGAAACTCGAGGAGATCCGCCAGGATGTTGGAGAAGCCAACCTGCCAGAGGGCATATGAGGCCTTGAATGCGTCCGACGTCTTGTCTAGTCTCTCGACGGAGAATGCCAGAAAAGACTTGGTGGAGCGGAGAGGAAGAAGCTTCAGCCGCTCCTCGAGCTCGTTCTGAAGGGCGAGACCCTCTGCGTCAAGTTCGCGCGAGCCCCAATCCTGGATCTCATGCGCCCGCCGGCTCGCCAGGTAGCTCTGAGCCTTGTCTAGACCCAGCAGCTCGCAGAAGCTGCTGTATGACTTGAGAGAGTTTCGGACAGTCTCGGTCTGCCATTGCGCCTTTACGGGATCAATAAACTCTCGAAGCTTCTGAATCTTGGCTTGGGCATCCACGCTGGTAGCCCGATGTCTGCAATGTGTCAGTCCAAATATTTGGTGCGACTGTTCGAGCGCCACGGCAACGTACATAATGATGAAGAGAAAACTCTTGTATGCGATGGATCGCTTCTCATCGAGAGATCCTGACGACATCATTTCGTTCACTTTGTTTTCAATCTGGTCGTAGACGCCCTAGATCTTGTTAGCCCAAGTGTGGCGCAACAGGCGGAGGGTATAATTACCAAGAGGTGGTCCGGCATTTCCGACGCCAGGCGCTGCAGCTCAACCATGCTCTCCCCCTGGAGATCTTTGATCGCGTCATTGAACGCACGATATTCTGGCTGAAGGGCAGGCCAGGTTAGCAGAATGTGTTCCAGAACCTTGAGCATGAAGGTGGCGTTCTTGTTCAGGGCGGTGGTCGAGAAATAGACGAGCAATTGCAGGGTCCGCTTCCTGATCATAGGATCCTCGAAGCTCATCTCTAGCAACTTGTTACACCAAGACTCCAAGTTGGTTTCAAGCTCTGGCCCCTGCTGCTGATGTTCTGTCGGTCTGTTCTTGCGCCATTTTGTGTATCCTTTGAGAGTTGCCTCTATGACCGTGAACTGAGAGTCTACACGCAACACTGGCATAGAGTGCTTCGAGTAAGTCTGTTTGTCTAGAGGCGGCTGTCCATCATAGAGATGCTGCAGCAGATCTTCTGTTCGGCCCAGGATGTGAGATATCGCGTCGACGAGTTTCAATTGTACGATGGCCTCAATGATCTGCGAGCTGTATCTTCGATAGTTGCCGAGAAAAGCGTGCCGTTCTGGGATCGTGTCTGTGTCTTCCATGAGAAAGAGGGAGGTTGGTTCTTGCGTATCCTCGGGCAGATTCTCATATCTGACCAGCCGAGAGCTGCAGATCTCCAGGAGTGGTCCAATTAACGAAGAAACAAGGTCGCTAGGACCGATTGAACGGTTGTTGAGGAGTCGTGTCCAAGTAACGAGTACTGGGATGGAAACCATCAAGCTCTGGTGCTGAACCACCTGAACCAAGAACTGGAGGAACTCTTCTTTTGAGGCTTCAGGGGGTAGCCGGGAGAACTTTCTGTCAAAGTAGTCCCCGAGGCAAGAAAGCATCTGAGATATTAGTGAGTAAAATCCGATTGGAAAAAATCGTGAGCGACCTTACCTCGGATAGTTTCTTGAGGGTCTGGTATTTGTCCTCGTCGATGTCCTCTGGGTCTACAGCAGACCATTCAAAGAGGCGTTTGCAGAGCTCGATAGATGAGCGATTGTACATCGGAGCGACAAGATCCCTGAACTCCTCATCCAAAAAGTTTGTGCGGCAGTATAGTGCATGGAGAGCCTCGAGCGCGGCCTGCGGGTTCAGTCAGCTCACAACCCCTGTGGTTACGATCCTGGGTTGCGGTACCTTCTGGATGGCGATATGGGACGAGGCAAGGCCAGCACACATGATCTCGACACAGTGAGCGGCAGAGACTGCTTTGGGTATGGCCCAGGGCATGAGGGACAGAAAGACGGAGAAGCCCTTGAGTACGCATGACTTGACTTCTTCATTGTCCTTGGGTGCCACGTTGAGGCAGTAATGGAGGAACTTGGCCAGACGGTCTAGCCAGCCCTCATGGCCATGTCGTACGGGCGGACCAGGTTGCCGATTAGGGAACGCCTCGATCAACACAGCGGTAGGGGTGAAGATCTCGACACAGGCCTTACTGAGGACACCCTCCCGCATGGCAACTACTGAGTCATCTCCCGTGAAGACCTCATCCGAGAGGTTCTCGAGGACAAACATGACGAGCTCCTTGTGCACCGAGGAATCCGGGATCTCCCAAAGCTGATGGAGCATAGAATCCATGTCCATCCACTCGGCGCCCCAGCACCGCTTGGCAACCTCGACCCAGAGCTGGGCGATTTTGTTCCTCAGGTATGACGGGTCATCTCTCGAGACTGCCTGGCCAAGGGTCTGAACCCAGAGCCTGACAGCGTCGGCCTGCTCCTCGTTGTATGATGACCAGCGATATCTGATTGCATGCTCTAGGAGGGAGAGCGCGTAGTGGCGGACGACGGGGGACTGCGACTTGTCGGACGCGAGGTTGTAGCCTTGCATGGGCGCTTCGGCAATGTCCTTGACCTCCTCGAGGAAGGACTGGGCCTGCCGACGGGCATCGTTGGTCGAGAACGGGCTGTGGACGACCTCGAGGGCCTGGTGGATCTTGGTGAGAACCTCGGAGTCACCGCCAGCTCCGGTAGACGACGCGGAGCTACCGTTGGTGGCCATCTCGTTCTATTGGTCCGTCGGGACGGGGCCGATGGGCGACGTGCGATGGACGAGGATGACTGCACGCGGGCAGCGAAGCGCGGAAGCAAGAAGACTTGTCCTACGCAGGCCCTCAGAGTAGGTTCACACGGCGGCCTGGGCCAGATTCATGGATGGGGGAGTCGAAGGAATCGTCCGGTGTTTGCTGTTCGAAGGCGCTTTGCGACAGCAGGCGTGTAGGTCGACGACAGGCAGGTCGCCCCAAGTGGATGCGAAGAAGGGGAATATATCAAGCAGAGGAGGACGACGACTTTGCAAGAGCCAGGGAGCAATAAGTAAAAATATACGGAGGACCTCAAGCCAATGTCGGTATATCTAGACAAAGACCGAGGCGTATGCGGTATAAAATTTGAGATTGACCAGGCTGCTGACCAAGTCACTTCACGATGCGTTGTCGAAGTGGAAGTGTTGGGCCGGATTCTGGGCAAAAAATGAAAGCTCAAGTTGAGAGCCGAGAGCGATAGCCCGCAGGGAACCTAAAAATGGCCGTGGCGGGGTGGGCTAGTTGAAAGGCGGACATAATAAAGCATTCACTAATGCAATAGGCGTTGATTCAACGATAAGATCAGCAGGGAAGCAGGCTTGTGTGGATGAAATAGACTTGGGAATATTTTATTGAATGCAACTAAAATCCAAGTTATACCCTCAATCTTTGGGTTTTATTTCATTCAGTGACCGGGAGATGAATGATGGTGTTGCCCTTCCTGACAGAAAGTGTTGATGATATTTCTTTCCAGCCCAGCTCCGAATGCGCGGTCGCTGTGGCCACCCCGTGGCTCAGAAGACTGGGGTTCGTGTTCCAGTTCGTTTCCAGGCCTCCAGGGGGGGTTCCTTGGTGGCTTGGGATTCTCTCCGGAGATTCAACCACGCGCTGCAAGGCTGAAGGGGGATGGAACGAGCTTGACTCCAACGAGTGACGAACGGGCATAGTAATTAACCCCGCGCTGTGTGCCAGAGCGAACTGGATGAGGGGCCAAGGATCGTCACGTCCGTTGCCCGAATGTGTCTGCCGACGTTAGTTCAGATCATACATCCATCATGGTCGAGACACGATCTTTGATGAGACATGGAAGCGGCAGGCAGCTTCTGCTTATGACAGGGGGTTGCTGTTCATGGGCTTTTGAGGGGCCAACCAGGGGGGACTGGTTGTATTTAATATCTGTGAATGCTTCAAATAGACATCTCACAATAAAGATATAATTGAAGGCAGAAGCGCATCCTGTCTCTTCTACGGCTGCGGCTCATATTCCCATAGACAAAGCAACTTGTCGTAGAAGCTTGTCGACACGCACCGCAGCCTATCTCCCGCAGCTCCCTCCTCTCGCACAAAGTCGCTCCCATAGTTCATGCTCTTGTGCTCCTCAAACCTAGCCAGCACCTTGCAAGTCCAGTCCCTGCCTTCTCTGACGGTCAGCTCTACCAACCTAGCGCCAGCGTGCATGCACGACGCGAGGATCCGCAGCCTCGTTGTCGCCGCCTCTTCCCGAACGTCCACCAGATCCAGTCGCCAGACTCCGCCTCCCAGGTTCTCCTCCAACGCTAGCTCGACTCTCTTTAGCCCAAAGGTGTCGTGGGGATCGTGGATGATGAATACGCGCAGGTGGTCATCGTAGCTCCCCGTCACGACAACCCTTCCGTGGTCCTTCACGAACAGAGGAAGAGGGAGTATCGCGGTGACTCCCGCGGCGTGCGCCCCTTTGACCGTGAGGGGGGGATAGGGCTCTTCGCATGGGGATTCTGGGACGTTCATGTCCCATATGCAAGATGTGTAGCGAAGCATGGAATCATCTCCGCCACAGAAGGCCGTCACCTGGGCCTTGTCTTGATTCGACTTCGGAGTGCCCCGAGAAAAAGCGATACACCACGCCTCTAGCGAGTTGGGAATACTCAGATCGGCAGACTGCTCAGTGATGCGGAAGTCTTCATCCAGCCGCAGCAACCTTGCGGAACCTGTCGAGGTGGTGATTCCTATGGCATCTGGGATCTCAGAGTGCCAGTTGCACTGGAGAAACAGGACATCTTCTCCGATGTCGTCGCATCTGCTTGTCGCAACATGCTCGAGCGGGGATGAAGCGTCTCTGGTTGGGTCCAGCTTGAAAATGGCAAGGGTTCCGGTGCTAGAGACCACGGCCAGGAGGTTTCTTGAGTCATTGAACGGGTGGAAGCGAAGATCCAGAATCGCCGATGGGTGCGAGATGGTCTGGACTAGGTGGCTGGTGCACTTTGTGAGCTAGAAGCCTTCACATATAAAGGAAAAACTCACAGTTCTGTGCCATCCACCCTAAAGACCACTAGGCTACCGTTGCGACTCTGGGGTGTCTTTGCTGCATCTTGAGGGCCGTCCCCGTCATCCTCTTGGGTCTGTTCCTTGTCATCCGTCTCAAGGTTGTAGGTTCCCACCACAAAGAACTCGGGATACGCTGGACAAAACTGTATGCAGCTTGGCGGAAGGTCCAACTTCAAGGAAACCTTTGAATAAACAAGGATCGAAGTGTCCATTATTCATTCCCCTTAACAAACCTCCTACGGTCCCCGGTATGTATATGCCAGAGGTGTAGTTACGGATAAGTTTTTTTTTTTCCCTTTATCTGTCGGCAAGCAAAAGGATGGAGCAGACTGGAGCAAGATGGCGGGGCAAGCGGGTGGCTTGCCGTTTAATACTACTAGGATCGGAGCGATCCTCAACGAACTCTAGATCGCGTTTGAGAGGCGCGACTACAGATAGCAAAGCACAAGGAGCGAATTGCATGTTTCGACTAGGGTTTAGCATTTCTCTCTCTTCCATCACCTTTGGTGGGAACTGTTTTTGATCAGATACTCCAGTACCTTTGCCCTATTGATCGTTGAAGGGATCGCAAATCAAGTGCCGGACTAATTAACCAGCACTCATCAGGACGCGAACTTGCTTCTGCGGCTTCCTTGTCCAGGATACGTACGTCAACGCTCACCCTGACGGCACGATCACTCACCTTTCACATTTAACAATCCTTTGCATTTCTTTCACTGTTGCAGTCTGTAGTCTCTTTTCCATTAGCTTTTTCACATATACTCTACAGAAGAACAAGAGCCCTCCCCAAGCTGAGCCTCATCTCAGACCTTACAGATTCGCCGTCCACTCCACAACTGGCACTTTTTTGAGATGGACTTCTCGGACGACTCGGATTTCTATGGCATGTTCAACAACACACCAGAGAGATGCACGGCAACTGACCGGCTTGGATAGGCGATGAGGAGACGGTCGACAACTTCCACCGCCGTGTGAAAGACTTTGATGTTGAAGACTGGATGCAGCAGCAGCAGAAACAACCTGGAAGAGCCCTGCCCAGCAGCAGCAGCTTAATCTCGGACGCATCGCACCTCCACAACCCCTACGCGGGCGTCTACTACGCGTGGCAGCTGACGGAGACCGTCGACGACTTCCTCGCCCGGCTTCCACCCCAGACAACGGACGTGACCGTGTACACGCCATGGATCTTCATCTGCAACCCGTACATTCCGCGGGTGGAAAAGTCAATGGCCCAGAACCAGCTCAGCAGGGGCAACGAGGACGAGGCGCCGGAGGAGGAGGGGAGCAGGACTGCCCTCGTTGTCGAAGGCGGTATGGAGAGGCTGGGGCTCGTCGGCAAGTTCATCGAGGGCACGAACAAGAGCGGCACCGTGCCGTCGGCGCAGGCGCGGGCGATAAACAAGGAGAGGAAAGAGGCCTCGGACGACATCCTCATGTTGGCGCACGCCGCCAAAGTCCGCGCAGGCAAGGTACGCACGCGGTCAGCACCAGAAGCTGCTTTCGCCCAGCCCTGTGTTTGCTAACCCAAATGTATCATCCATCCAGTGGATGCTCTTTTGCTCCCCCGCCGAGGTCAACGACGTCTGGGCGATCGTGGCCAAGGCGACAGCCAATAACGAGCTCGGCATCGCGGCAAAGGTTGCCCCCCGGCCTGTCAATGACGACTTCCGCAAGGATCGCCTCATCTGCGTGTACACGACCGATTTCGCAGACAGGGCCGACGTTGGGCGAGTCCTCCAGAAGCTGCGGGAGCTCAGATTGGTCGAACCCCGAGGACGGCCGATCTACTACAAGCCAGGTGAGTCAGAGGCTGCCTGCTGGGGAAACCGAGGCTTACCGACAGCAACAGATGCGTACACGTATATTGGGATATCTTCTGGGAATATCTGGGGCCTCAAGGCGTCCATATATAGCTCGTCCGAGCTGTTTTAGAGAGGCTGATGAAGAGCTCTCACGATTGCGCAGACTGGGGAAGAAATGCCATGTCCAAAGGGAACATCGTTGTCGATAATCAGGGTAATAATTTGATGTAAAAACAAGCAACAAGTCATCCAAGTCATGGAGGAGAGAGACCAAACGCCGACCGAAACGACGCTGATGATGATCATACACCCCGCTAATGTGCCCGCCCCCTCCTTGATTCTGCGCCCGTGGGTTGTCCGATGCCATCCGTGCAAAATTCCCCATCATGAACCACCAGTGACCGCCCCCCCGACAGAGCCGAACCAGAACGCGCCCCTCCAAGTCCCAAAACAAAAATTGCATTCGTGAATCTCGTGAAACGCCCAACTAGGCAGCCCCGATCTCGAGGTCGTTTGGGCCAGCGTCAAGGTCGATATACTTGAGCGGCAGAACCAGTCGGTATGCGCTGTTGCCGTTCAGGTAGTAGCGATGCAGCTTCTTGGAGCGGAGGAAGCCAAGCTGCTCATACAGCCTCATGGCGGGGACGTTGGTCTCCTCGGTCTCGAGGACGATCTCGTCGGCGCTGCGCTTGGCCATGGCGTCGATGGCCTTTTTGACGAGGGCCGTGGCGATGCCGTGGCCGCGAAAGTCAGAGGCGACGGCCAGCATGGCGATGTAACCCCGACGGGTAGGGTTTGAGTGCGAGGCATGAATTTCCAGCTTGCACACAATAACGCCAATGAGGGATGAGTCGACTGGATTCAACGCCTGGGGGGGACTTGTGTGTCAGAAAGGCCAGGGAAACACGGGCGAGGTGAGAAGGAGGCGAACGAACCATGAAGCAGAGGTGTGCCCATTGGCACAAGAAATAGCGGTACACATAGATGCTGTAGGGCTCACTCAAGTCCTTGGATATGAGGGCGCGGATGGCGGGCAAATATTGGGCTTCGAGGGAATGCTCGTATTGGACGTAGCGCAGTTCGCCAGGCAGGTTGTCAGTTTGGCTCAGGTCCATGGGATGAGGCGTCGTAAGTGAGAGCTGGGCGAGACCAGGCCGGTGCTTGGTCCGTGGGCAAGTATGCGAAAGCTAGTTTGGTACTGGATTCTTGCTTGGTATTTGAGGCTCAGAAGCGGGATGGGATCCAATTATGACTCTTCAGTGAGGGGTAATAGGAAGAAGAGTGAGTGGTTCCAGGCCGGCAAGAGTCACCAAAGGTAGGGGGGGGGATGTCGAGATTTGAGGCTTTGGTGTTTGGGGGTGGTCGAGCTGAGGTGGCGATTTCTTTAGATGCCATGTGCGCAAAGTATTGGTGGATATCGGGCAGGTTTGGCACCGCACAACGTCGTTGCGCGTGGGCCCAAGCAGCAACGCAGCAAGCCTTATTCCATCCCAGGTTGCATGACCTAACTGACCCCCAGGGCAAGCAAGGCACGCGGAGCGGTTGGCAGGGGCCAACGGTACTGGGGTTGCAGCCCGAGAGCTCCTCCAGCTCGCCATGTACCCAACTACCGCATGGATGGAGGGGGCGGGGCAAAAACCACTGATCAGTTCACAGGCATCACACAAAAATACCAACCAAGAGGGCCTCCCTTCGGGAAACTGTGGCCCCACCTTCGGGAAACTGTGCTTGCGAATGCTATTATACTAATAAATTTATA
>JABFEP010002992.1:0-10693 GCA_013618265.1 Fusarium albidum
TTAGATCATCATCATATCAAAGGCACGTCCTCGCAATGACAAAAAAAAGGAGTCATCATCATGGCCGAATATCCATCCTGACCGGGGCCAGCCCACTCCAAAACCCCCGTTTACTACCCAACCACCCCATCACGATGCGCCGAAATGCCGAGGTCATGAAAATTCAAACCGAGAAAAAAGAAAAAGAAAAACCAGACTTGAACCTAAAACCGGGAGAAAATATGATAACACTATACACGCCTTGATCAGGCATCGTCGAATCTGAGAGAAAAGCATAGCAGTCATGAGATGGAAAAATGCCTGAGGGAAGAGAAGCGCCAGAACGACATAGCCGGCAACAACCGTGGAAATTTGGGCAAGAGGGGGCGATGGGGCCAGAATAAAAGAGGTTCGAACGGGAGTGTCGGCGTGGTTGATCGTGTGAAGAGGAAGTTCGATATCATGGAGCCAACAAGCGACATGGAGTGCTGGGCCACGGTACCGAGTTGGACGCGAGGGTTGAATGCAATGGCACGGTTCCGACTCGGAGGACTGATAAGGTGGTTTCACAAAGCTGGCGTCGCCAGTGAAAGGTTTAGAATCCCTGACTATCACCGTAGGGACCTATGAACCAGCCTCAACGCCATTAAGCGCCGTGAACTTCCCGGCTGGGAGCGTGGGTTCCGGGCGGAGTTCTGGTGGCAGAAATCGAGTGCACACCGTAGGCGCCGACGCCGCTTGTAGAGTGGTTTAGAGGTGCAGGCTGATACAGGGGCCCGGGACGGTCTGCAAGGCTCGGGCTTGAGTTTTGCCCCCGGTAAGGAGCGTAGTCGATCGATTCTCCCTTCCAAGACATGCTTGTACGCAGTGGAGACTGAGAAGACTCCGATCGGGCTCTGGACATTGTATCGCGAAGGTGAGGTGGTTGAAGGGGATGAGGGCTCTGTCGGTTGATTTCCATAGGGGTCTCGAGGCCATGCTGCTGGCCAAAGGGGTGCGATGTCCTTGGGCTGGCTGTAAGAGGGGCAGAGAAGTGGCCGCCGCCATATGCATATCGTTCGCTTGGGGCCGGCGAAATTGGAGACACGAGGCTAGAGCTATTCATGCTCCCAACAGGACTGTACCCGATCCCTCCGAATCCTGGGGTCATGGTAGTTGGCGAGGCATGGTCGGAAGAGTCGGCCCTTCGCACGTCGACAATCAGTGGTCTCATCATATGCTGGGCATACGACTGCGTGTTGAACTGCCCTGGTGCGGACGATGGGGTTCCCAAGCCATGAACCGCACCATAGGGGGAATGGAGCGCCTGAACGTTGTCAAAGCCCTCGGGAACCGCTCTCATCTTGATCATACGATCACGGTCATCCGCGTTGAGGCGCTTGATTTTGGCACGCCTTGTCGGGGTCAGCGATGGGGAAAGGAGAGGATAGATAGAGACAACATACCGGTTCTGAAACCACACCTGAACCTGCCGGGGGCTGAGGCCGGGGATTTCTCTCGAAAGTCGCTCGCGATGTGCTGCATCAGGGTGCGGTTGCTTCGCAAACTCGCTCATGAGGAATCGTGTTTGCTGGTGGGTAAGTCTATATACATAGTTAGTTCCCATACTAGGAAAGCGTTCCTAACAAACTAACCTGAACCTCTTCATCTTACGGCGGGCTGCGGCGCGTTCTGCTGCGGTCTGACCAGAATGCTCTCCCTCTCCATCGAGCATATCGTCATCATCTAAGTCATCATCCTCGTCGTCTTTGAGGAAGCTTGTCCGTGCCCCTTGCCCGGTTTGAGTTGGTGGCAGTTCCGGTCCCTGGCAAACTGATGAGACCGACCCGACAGCTTTCGCTCCCAGGGAGGGACTCCCTGACTCTGCAGAGACCGAGCGTTCCGGGCCCGAGGTGGCGACTCTTGCCGTATAGCCGTCACCGTGAGCACCCGGGTGTCGCGGGCCAGACGAAGGCAGCTCGCGCTGGTCTACCATGATAGGAGCAGGAAGGTGTGACTGGCTTGCATCAGGCCTGATATGAATACCGAGGGCATTACCTCTGCTTCCTACTGCTTGACGCGGTTGCGGGAGCTGAGTGCCGTCGTTGCGCGGTCCAAGAGACTGGGCGTATCCGTTCCCGCCGTGGGAAGTGCTCGAATTCTGACCTTGCCAACTCGACGGCGCCGGCAATTCGACATGAACATCGTAAGGGTTCGACATGCGGGGGCTTGCCGGATTGCGGGACGGGTCGTATTTGCTGAAAGGCCAGTGGCTATGTTCTGTATCGTATTGCCTGGTGACAAGCATCTGGACGAGGTGCTGGCCGGCGGGACAGAGGTCGACTTAAGTGAAGGGATGATTGGGAGGGGGGCCACGAGACGGCGAGCTACCACGGTGGGCAAATTGAGCGCACACAACACAGTGCAGTTCGAGGATTCCCTCTCTGTGACCACAAACGGCTTATCACCGTCGGATTGCTGCAGAATAGGATGATAACGTTCCCGAGATATCCACAAAGCTTTGGGCGTGGCAATTCCGTCCGTGGACAAGCGCGCTTCGACTTGGGCCGTGAGTCAGGGGATGTAAGTGCGTGGAAGTATTAAAAAGAGAGGAGTGCAAGTCAGGCTTGGCTTTGAATATTGCTTTCAAAAAGGAGTGTCGAGCCTTATTTCCAAGGTATAAAGAGGTTGTTGATAGAAACGAAGCCCTGAACCTTTAAGTGCTTTGTGCCATGAAAAAGAAACGAGAGAATGCAGGCCACAAGTCGGTTGATGAATTTGACTGATATCTCCCGGAAGAGGTGATTCTATACCACAAATCAAGCTCTGTGAAGCTGGCTTGGGATGGATATAAGGATGGTTTAAAGTAATAAGTGAGGAAACGATTCCCGGTGGGGTTTGAATGATCGAACCCGCAACTGGCATGTCCTTGCAAGGGGTCTGAACAAGCCGTCTTTCGAGGGACCCCCTGCTGGTGTGTATGGCAGAGCAGGAGTCGACAACAACGACAATGCCGGAGAAATCATAGCATCCTGCCTTCGGAGGGGTCTGCGCAAGAAGTGGAAACTACAACGACTAATGAGAGGTGGGGGTAGCTGGTGTGGTACCTGGCGGAGTTGAGCGGGCGATCCGGTGCACGTTTGAGCCCGTTGGTGCCGCATCTACACGGACCAGGTCTCCTCGGATATTCCTTGCTCGGCATCCCACATGGCCAGACGACGGGCCTTTTGAGCTGGTTGAAACTTGTTCATAGATCAAGAATTCCAGGCCAAACAACGCGTGGATGCTGGCTGATAACCAAGCCTGTTGGGCTCGAATAATGAAGTAGAGGATTGATGTGGTATGAACTGCAATCATATACCGCTTCAGGAGTGACTTGTTAGTCTCATAGATAGAAAGGCAAGGCATGGGCAGTAGGCCAACAACCTTTCGTCTCCTTGCGGGGGGGGGGAGCTGCTATGGTTGGTGGAGGTGAGGCCGTTTGCAGGTCTCCTATGGAGGACAACAGAACGCCTCTCCAAGCACAAGGCGAGGAATCCGACCCGTCAGTGACGTACAAGTTGTGGTTCCCACAGAGTCACAGAAGCAGCATCGATCGAAGTTGTGCACGCCATGAAGCACCATGAAACCAGAAAGGCATCCCAGGCGACGGCACAGCATTCAGGAGACCGGGATAACTGCGAAGAGTCGATTGGTCCGTCATGATAGAGACCCTGTGTAGAAATCACGGTCGAGCGCATGTTACGCATAACCGTTGTCGCAACTTGAGCAGGCTTTAGCCAATAGGAGCTCAACAAGGGGGGTGCTTCGCAACCGTTGTGAGGAGGGCGTGAAGGTGTGTAGGTATGCTAGGATCTTTACGGAGGTACGTAGAGTCAAAGCATATTTTGGATGACAGGGGTGTTGACGCCGCGTCTAGCAGGGGTATTGTTCGAGATGAGATGAGGGTTGAGGGATCACCCTGCATGTTGGCTTGGAAGGCTCCCTGGACTCGTACTCTGTAATGGCGGAGGGAAGTGGATGAACGATGGGGAGATCGTAAGAGTGATCTTCGTCTTCCCTGTGGCATTTGGAACAAGGCTGGGTGGTGTGGTAGCCCATGTTGAAGCTGGGGAGGGTGGTGGCAAGGCGAGTTCAACACAGTCTGCACACAGAGAGTGAGCCCATTGTCCTAAGTTGAGACATCAGTGTCGTCTGGCGATGGACAGGAAAAAAAGACACGTCCGTTTGGCAGGGCGAGTCCGTCGAGCAACAACCATCAACAGTGGCCCATGGTGTTTCGACATTCTGTGGCTATGTCTGAGAAATGACTGAGCTCGTTATGTTTTTGGCTCCAAGCTTCGTGCTGTGGGTACGAAGAGCAGAGCAGAGCGCAGGACAAGAGTCCAGAACTCCGCCAAGGGCTCCATCGAAACGCAGCAAGGACGGCACTTGGGGGCCAGGGGTACTGTAGTAATGAGATGATTGCCAGTACATCAAATAGGGCCGACGTCTGCGGGCGGCAATGCTCAACGGCGACGCACGTACTCGTGGCGGAGGCTCAAGGCGCGTGTGCAGACGACGGAGGGAGGCGGCGGTTTGAGCGTCCCGCGGGTCGCGGGGCAATCAAGGCCATTTTGCGTGTATCGATCCATGGGAATCCCATCCAGCGGCTGCATCGACCAAACATGGAAATGGTCTTCTATTTCTGGAATGCCGCCATCCTTGAACGCCGGCATGTCGGGGGAGGAAGGGCTAGAGTCGAGGTGTGGACTACTCGGGAGAAGCCGTGGATAATGCACTCTGGCACTGTACTGGGCCCTTTTGCTCTTTGTCGGGTTTTGTGCCACTCAGCAAGAAGCATCTCGATAATTGTCAGCCCGGCCGAGCAGAATCAAGAGTCTTGGCATCTTGTGCAACACCAGCCATGGTCCGTCGTTTGCGGATGTGTCTGAAGAGTTTTGGGGTTTGGACCCAGCTGCTTCCATGTAACCATGATTGTGCTTATACTTGCGCCTGCGCTTGATCTTGCGTTGGACGTTGAGTTCGACTGGATTGAGGGGAGGGTGTTGTTGTTGGAACTGAGTCGTGGCCCGCGTCACGGTGGACAGTGCTCCAGATGTCGCGGGAGGCAGCAAAGGGGAAAGGTCCAGTGGGATGGATGCCGATCATCGGGCTGTTTCCTGCCGCTTCGCTTCACTGCCCCCGTGTACCAGGATGCTTCCTGCCAATGTGTGGCTGACCTTCTGCAAGTCCCCTCTGCCCGCAGCTTCTAATTCGGCCGACCGTCGAAATCCAGGGTAAGTGCAGCAACGTGGAAGTTCCATAGCCGTGCTTTCCATACAATTTTTTTTTTCAACAGATGCAGAGCGCCGGGATTTTTTTTGCCCGGGCGGCCACTTTCCTAGCACCTCAGAGCTGCGTACGCAAAACTGACCAGCGACGCCCAGGGCTGTCCAGGGCTGCCTAGGATCAAGGATCTGGGTATAGCCAACCCGCCTTGAGGTTTCATCCTTCAACCAGGTGCTACTGGCTTGAGCGTTGGACGACGGGGCATGCGCATTCTTTGGCGCTGTTGCCGACGAAACATCCATGAATCCAATGGCGATGACGACTCCCGAGGGCTACGAAACGGGTCCATTTTCTCACGGCAGAGGCCACTGGGCTTCTTCTCCCCAGCGTTGAAGGGGCCGGTCAAGAACCAGGCCCATCACGAAGCAGTCCTCAAAGTTCCCTCCGATACATATCCACACTCTTGCCTTACAAGGGGTACTGAAATTATTGTTGCCCAGCCCGACCATTTCGGTCCCGCGAGGCCATCGGACCCGGTGCTAGTCGGCCGTCCACATCTCCATCATCTGACTAGATGGACTGTACGGAGTACGAATGCACTCTATCGCCGTCCCGCGGCGAGAAAGCCATCCGCCAAAGATGCGAATTCAACGACCAAAAAAAAGAGAGAGGGGTGGGTGGGGGCCTCCGCTACAGGATACAGGACAGCTGGCGAAGAGGATTCCGACGTCCAACGACAATGATTTGAGATGTCTGCCCTGCATTTGATATCTTACCTCTTTGCATAGTTGGCTATTGGGTCACGTTTCCAAGATCTTTACTGTTGCATGCGAATCTCGGCCTCCCGACAGCGTGGAGCATCGGTGGGGCAGAGACGAGGGACGAGAGACATCACCCTGTCTCACACTACCTGACTGTCAGCGTGGCTTGATGAACCGTGGCACAACCTAATATCTCACAATACGACGGGATCGTGCCGGTAACGTTGCCTACTTCATGTAATATCTCGATGGCCAACTTGGGCACAAGGCTTGTGCCAGTAGCCGAGATAGAGTACAGTGCGGTCAAGTAACGAATGACAGCAGCAAACCGGCAACACAAGCAGCACTATCGCCCATTATCCGACCGACCCTATACGGATAGATTCGAAAGTCTAACGTTGCCACGGCACACACGATAGGGGAATCCAACTTACATGGGCCCCAGTCACCCAGGTATGCAGAACCCAGGGCACCTAGTCCCAACCACAAAGCCACACTTATTTCGGGTGTCTATACGCTTTCACAGAATTCGCCGTGTCCCATTGGCACCGAAATATCAAAGACACATAGGCAACCTGTATTGTGCCTCAACACTCGATTTAGCCGAGCAAAGTGCAGATTTGGAATTTGCATTCAGGTTTCTGATTTGTAATTCAAGCTTCTGCTTCTGACTTGAATATCAGCCCTCCGATTTGGAATTCTGGCTTCATCCAGTATTAGCAATCATTGTCAAGCAAGCGGTTCCCAAGACTCCGGCCATTTTATCGTCATCGAGACGGTGATGTTGTTTCGACGCTCGAGTCAAGCCCCTCGGCAGCAACAGACTTTGAGTTCTTCACCCTAGTTCCCGCGACGGTCCCGAAACGCTGCTTATTTTACAACCCTGGGAGAGAAGACATGATACGGGCACACCTCTCTAGCCCCCAGATTTCAGGGGAGCCATCTCCGCCCCCCGGCTCATGGGGCTCTGGGGCGCTTACGACTAGGGACCCTTGGCGCCACGCATTGCACATCATCCCCAATTTTTCAACGTTTCGTAGCTGGAAGTGAGCACAACTGGTTGAAGCTTCGGCGATGACTTCAGACAGCTCACAAGAGACCTCTCAAAATATGATGAATTTGGTGGCCACCCTTGGGATCCCGCCTCGGTTGGATCCTCTTCTAGTAACTCGGCTCGACTCTATACTCTCGGGGCGACAAGTCATGGGACGAGAGACAACGGGGCTTCATCGAAGGGCAGAGATGACAGGAGCGCTACAGGGATCTTCTCCGGCTTCACCCTCCGCCCCTGATCGCCCCGTGATTGCTGAAAAGCTTGCGGCAGACGTTGAGACCCTATTTTTTCGTCCAACAGGGAATCAGGGTTCTTTTCCTTCGAGAATCGTCAATCCCGGCACTTCATTTACGTCCCCCCTGTCCCCAGAGAATGGCTTGCATAGGGTCGTTCGATTCGCTGAGGCAGCGTTGTATGATGAACGAGAACTGATGCATCTGGGTTAAGCCAAGGTGCCGACTTGATGTCACCCGCGACAAGGACAGGATCGAAGATCACGGCAGTTGATGATTTCGCTGCTACATAGGTAGATTGACAGCGATATCAACCCCAAATATTGGCTCGAGAATCCGCAGCAAGTCAGGACCTTGCTGCTGTATAAGGCGCCGGCACTCGGCTAACACATGGGGGCTATTACCTGCAGTCCTCTCTTATCCGTGCCCGACGTAGATCCCACAGTCATCTATCTATATTGCCAAAAGCCACACAAACACACACGAGTAGATGCTATCTAGAGATCATTCCCGCGTCCCCGAACCAGGTCTGGGGGCGCGGAAGCATCCCGCCTCGCGTCTGTCGCCATGGCGGCCCGTCCGATGGGCGCTTGCACTTGATATTTGCATCTCCCCATTCCTGCTTCCTGTGTGCGCGTTCACCAGGTCTGGGGACATTTGGCTCCAGTGGCGATGTTATCCAGACCCGCCAACGGCCCCGTTCTTACTCAGGTCCCAGCCCTGGGTGCCCATGTACGGGTGTCTGAAGTCTCTGCGCAGCATCACAGGCAAAGACGGTTTTCTCTGATGCCGGATCTGATCCCGCCCTAGGCCTGCAGCCAGCGGACAAGCGGTGTCTCCCCAAGCTGCCGACCTTTGAACAACCAGTCGCATCAATTTATGCCCCGATCAATAGCCTCTCCACCCACCCTGCAAGGTTTTTCCGGACGGCATCCGCCCAGCAAAGACGGCGGCGGCTGGGGCCATCCATCCCTCCTTCCCTCTTGCTAGCAACCCCTTCCCTGATAGCATGTTTCATCCGCGAAAGGGCGGCGAAGGCCCCCCTCCCCCGGATGCACCCTCTGACCCTCTCCATCACTGGCCCGAGAAGTTTTCAGCATCTCCGCATCCTTACCTGCCGAGGGAAATCCCCCAGAACGGAGACTCATCAACGAGTACGTCGTGAGCATTGACCTCCTGACAGGTCACGAAATCTTCCAAGACCGTCATTTATCGGACAACGGAAACGCAGTTCGCACTTCATCTAACCGGGCTTCGGTCGCAGCTCGCAATGTTGGTGGAGGTGTCAGGTTGTCTTGGGCGCTGCAGTGATCACAGCTCGCAAGCTTTGACGGTCATCACGATGCTTTTCGGGGAAATATGACCAAGAATTTGACCGTCATTTTCTAGCTCAGCCCTGAAGATTTGATCCTCTCTCCAGGTCCACAAGTTCTCGCAGCCAGCCTATACACAACGACAATGACGGCCCACCATCATGAGAGCGAAGGTTTTCGATCTGATACACAAGACATTTTTGACATGGCGCTTCTGCAAAGCCGAATCTTGGACGCCGGGCTGACAGCTGTCTAGCCGTTCTTCGGCAGTTGTGCATCCGTCCGCTTAATAAGTTATCAAGGACTCCAGGTACGTAAGACCAGGTGAAGTTCTATTATGGTAACATCTCAAGCTAGGAAGATGTCCTCTCGAATCCCTCAAAACTCACCTGAGGCTCAAGGCTCAAGGCGTCCTTGGCCCCGCTGAGGCGGTCGTCCTGCATCGATCTCTGCGGCTTCAAGGACTGTAACCGAGGAATACTAAACAGGTTTTTCTTTTTGGACGGATCTCCGACCGGGCATCTTCACCGATCAGGCGAAGCAAGTATCGAACCATTTTGATGCTAGAGGCGCTATCCTACAGCCTCGATGATGCACATTAGCCCGCTTCTCGTGATCGGACGAAGTCAATCTTGATAGGGTCGTCCCTGTTGCGGCATCAGTCGTCTGGTGGGTGAGTGGCTCGGTTTGGGTCAGCGTAGACCCTGCTTCCCTGCTAGATCCGCGGGTTTCTCATGACTTGACTAGCAGTGTAGTATCTCGGCCCTGGAGAAAATCTTTCTCGTGGGGTAGCCTGATGGCCGGCCGAGCATCTGTGCTCCGAGGGGTTTTACCCGCGATTGTCGCCTCGGTGTGGAGGATCTCTGGCCTCTCCGGCCTGCCCGCCTGCCTGGGAGATATGCGGCCTGGCTTGGCTTGGATGAATTCCTGCTGGAGGCATTAACAAAAGGCCTCTTGGGTATCTTTGCCCCCGGAACATGTCATGTTCGTCAGAGACAATTCCCTATTTTTAGGGCCGGGGCCCGGGCGAGGCCCCATTCTTTGAGGGCTGGAGTCTTGTTTCTTGGATGATGGCAAGTTCAGAGTGCTCAACTTGAAACTTGTTTGGATCAGGGCCATCTTCGACGAACGGGGCTGGATGTAACCTCGCGGGCTATCGTGGACTGAAAATCCGGATAGGTGCCGGTATTTTGGGGGGGGACTGCGGAAGTGATATGCACTGGCTGGCTAGGCAGATTGACGATAATTCCAAAAAAGCTTTTTTGCAAAAGAATCTGTGGAGGCCATCACCAGAACCGCTCGACCGAGAGTTGGCAGCGGGTTTCAAGCTTTGGCACGCCTATCCTTGCTACCGCCTTGCCACCCGGGAATACTGTACTGTTTGCCAGCTCGCTGAGCGTCCCGTGGTTCTTTTGTGTAACCGGGTTGCAGGATCTGGGAGCTCTGGCACGGGGAGCAGCTGAGCGTCGAGCGTTGAGACCAGCCCAATGACGATCATACCCGCGAGGCTCCAAGTGCCGAGCTCTGAACCAACCCCCCCCGTTCCTCCCCTATTCTTTCGAGTTTTGGAGAATTTTTGTTTCCTTTGGGGGCAATTCATCCGTCCCGTCTCTGTCTCAGTTGATCAGTGCTTGGTGATCGAGGCGCGGTCGCCCGTGTCCACGTGGGTGGTGTTCTGATTGCGCGTTTGGGCCGCTTTCCGCTTTCCGCGTGGCCGCCCCTACTACTACTATAGCAGAGTACTTGTCTCCATCTCGGGCCTCGGAGAGATCACACGTTGCATGTGTCATGTACAATAACACGGAACTGAGGCCGCACTTTGGTTCCTCCCCCCCCTCTTCGAGCCGCGCGTTTGTTTCTTCAGAGAAGCCCTCGCGATGAAAGGGGTGCTGAACGCGTCCCTGATCATGTGTGTTTAGCTTGTTGCTGCGCAAAAGTCTTGGCTCGCCACGATAGTTAGAAGGGGCAGGACGTGATTTCCTTTCTCCCTCCCTCCCTCCATCCCTCCATCTGTCCCCAAATCTTTGCCCGCAGTTGTGAGTTGTGACCATGCGAATTTAAGGACCATGACAAATCCTGATAGTGGTACGGCAAGAAGAGCGG
>JABFEP010003022.1:0-10901 GCA_013618265.1 Fusarium albidum
TCAACGCACCTTCAAGCCCTGAAGCTCCCTCAGTCCCTTCTGGACCAGCTCCTGCACCTTGCGGGGGTCCTGTTCGGCCTGGTGCTCCCGGAACGCGTCCCTCGTCCGTCGCTTCGCATACTCGCGGAAGTTGTACGCGGCGAACTGCTCGCCTTGCCGTAGTAATTGGCGGTACTGCATGGGTTTAGCTTCGAGGCCAAGGTTCAACGGGCCGCAACGGTTTCGCGCGCGCGCGCAAAGGCAGTGATGGGGGCGACTCACGAGTGATCGTACTTGCTGCGGCATATCGCCCTTCAGAGTCCCGACGGCAGACATTCTAGTGGGAGGGGTTTGTTGCGGAGCGGGCAGGGGAGAGAGATCGCGACGCTTCTGAGGGTCCGATGATGCAAGACATTTGGTAATGCGAGCTCGGTGTTAGTCGGACCGGAGAAATTTGCCGCTCCGACCGGTCTATCCGGTTCGCACTGTGGGAATAGGTAGCCCCAGTACTCTATAGTCTGATCCTACAGTTTAAATCATGATCTGATAACACCTGAAGGATCAAGGATTGGACCAACACTTGTTATATCATATTATGATAAATGATAGTCTTGATTACCAACAATTTCACCTGATCTCAACGCAACTACTAATTAGGGGATATATTCAGAGAATGATATTCCGATGAATTTATTCTACGAGACCTGAGTGGGACAGTGCATATTCTGTATAACACAGTACACAACACTCCGAGCTCCGCGGAATCGGCATCAATTCGGGGTTTGTCGAGACGGGAGTTATCGCATAGGCTGGTGTTCAAGTGCAACTGGAGTGCTACCTAGCCAGCATGCTATTTTCCAGCATGATTATAGACTCAGTACATGCTCGAGACGGAGTTTTACCGCTTAGCAGGTCGAGTGCAGCACTCCTCCCACGCCGTCGAGGACAACTCGGTGAATTACGCCAAGTCTCCGTGAGAAAGCTGGTCAAAGCCATCCCCTGAGTAATAATCAAACGCTCAGGTGTGGGCGAGACATGGAGACTACGAGCGCAAAGAATGTGCCGTAGATGTCAAATCACAAAGCATTTCCAGGTCCAGAAACTTCTCGACCTGGACTTGACCCGCCGATACGAGGAATCTAACCAACCCCTTGCAGCGGACTTACCGCATCGAAGAATCATAGAGATACGTGTCGTTGAACTAGAACCAAGAGTCGCTTTGCTACCTCGTGTTGTCTCGGCTCGTGGGCGTCACGTTGACGTCGGCATACTCAACTTGTATGCAAGGGATTCATCCAAGTGTGATATACGGGCCCAAACCCAAGTAGTACTATTTCCACTGCTGTACGATTGGTAGTCCTCATCCTTGGGTTGCAATCGGGTATTCGCATGCCACCTTGGCCATGCAGCCTCTGGAATCCAAAATGCCGGCGACAGCAACTATTCCGTTGCGGCGTCCTAGGGTTACACTCGTGGGGAACCCTCATCAGTTCATCGGAACCCCTTGCATATGACAGACCCAACCAGCATCACTAGCGCAGGCATGCACTCATATAGCCCTTGCATCAGGATGAGTTGCAGTCGCCTGCTGCGCGAACCTTCTGGGCCGGTGAGACAGCCTGACCTCTCGAGCCGACATTTTCGCCCGGTGCAATGGACGTTGCCCAACGGTCGAGAACGCCATATCCCGTGGATCAAGGCCTGCGATGCGCAGCCTGCCGTGTGAACCTGTGGGATGTAGGGGGCCGTGCGCGATACAGGTCGGATCTCATTATGCAGCGTGCTGCGAAAGCGCTCGAGCCTCGAGGCTGAAGACGGGTAGCGACATCAGTCACCCCGAAGCGGCTTGTTGAGCGAGAAAGAAGAGTATTGCATTGGGCACGGATATGGACAGATCAGGCCGGGCCTGCAATGGCATAGTCCGGGCTGCTCTGGAGTATCCTGTGGCTGTCCATGATGGCCCGGAACTGCTGGTCCTGCCATGCGAGCTCCTCATCCTTCTCCCCCGGCGTGGGCATGGACGAGATGGCTGTCTCAACTGATTCAGCGGGAAGCCCGCTGGCCCCCAACATCTGACCGAGCCTTGTCTCGTCGCCAAGATCAGTCGTCAACTGGGCAGTGAACACATAGCGTTTGAGGTTCTGGTTTGGCTTGACAACGGACACCGCCTTGGTCGGTTGCTCCGCCGACAGGGGGGGGACGAAGCACAGGTTGGTGACGGAAGCGTTGAGGTTCGCGATCTCTGTCGGGTGGGCGTTGTCGGCCAGGCTCCACTGCAAGACCTTGCCCCCGGTGTGTCCAGACAGGACGGAAGTGCCGTCATAAGTCAGGGCGAGGCATGATGGCTGGCCGGCTTCAGGATCTGAGACAGCGAGCGGGGTGTTGACCTGTACGACAATGGACGGCAGCTCCGTGCTGCGGGAGCCAAGCACCGGCTTGCCACCGCCAAACAGCTCGATGAGGAAGAGAGAGCCATCCTCGGAAGAGACGAAGAGCGCCCTGGCACTCGGATCGAGACGGGCGCAGAGGGGGAAGGTGGGGAAGAGCAGCGTGCGCAGAAGCTGACCGGTCTGATAGTTCCAGACGATGCATGTCTTGTCCTTGCTGGCAGAAACGCATATGCTGGTTTCCGGGTTGGTGCTCGGGCCCACGACCAGGCTGGTGATGGCGCCGCGGTGGTTGGACAGCGTCAGGTCGGGTTCGTGCTCCGTCTGGACGTCGGGCTCGAGCAGGCGCGACAGCGACCAGACGTTGACGTTGGAGTCTTCAGACCCGGACAGGATGTGATAGGGCGTCACGGCCAAGCAGGAAACGGCCTGGACGTGGCAGGGCGGCGTCGACACCTGCCGGCCCGTGCACGTCTGTCAGTTGTCAGTATATTGGCTTGCATCATGTACCAAGTGGCACACGGGGGTGGCGGGGGGTGACGGAGCACTAACCTCCCACAGGAAGAGTCGTCCCTCGGCGGAGCCCAGGATAAGCACATGGCCGGCAAGGGCCAGGCTCCGGATCCTCTCGGGGAAGGGCACCAGAGCCTCCTGGTTGCCACGCACGCGGGAGTAGACATGAACATGCGCCTTCTGGTCCTGGGCTGCAAAGACGTGAGTCTCGCTGACGGCCAGACAGTTGACAGGAGTGGAGCTCTTCTTGAACGACGCCTTGACGGCGTGAGACGGGGTGAGGGAGTGAGAGTAGATGCCGACGTCCTTGGAGATGGCCGTGTTTGCCGCGAGGGGAGGGCCAGAGATGGCCGAGATGAAGTCCTGGGACAGCATTCTTGGGGGGGCGTTTCAACGAGTATCTCGGGCGACCAGAGCAGATATCTCGAGATGGCTGAGCGACTATGACGTTCCTGGACGTTTATTCAGCCAAGAACGGGCTGAGAGCTGAGCTCTGATGTCGAGATGGCTTGTCGGTTGAGGAATGTTGGTTGGTCTAAAACGAGCCCGCACGTGTCCAAGGCACCGATGTTACCGATGCTGGGTCTCACTCATGAGCAGCTGAAGGATTCCCAGGAGCCTGACAACCGGGGCGCAAAGCAAACAAAGCCAAGATTGCAAGTCGTGAAGATGACGGGCGAAGCGAGATATCCAGGAAAACGGTCAAGATTTGCAAACCTGGAATCTCTGGAGGCTCAACCGGCCAATCAGGGCAACCTGGTTTTTCAACGGCCACCTTCTTGCGTGCTGGATGTCCGGGATTTGGGGCGCTGGGAAATAAGAGCCGCAGGGATCGCGTTTCTTTCGGTCTCTGCAAAGTCCGAAAAAGGAGCTTGAGGATATTAAAGAGGAAGATTTTGCTCCGTTGTTTACTCCGCTAGAGGATTTTGGCGTCGTGGTCCCGTCCAGGGCCAGAGCAGAAGTTGGCGAAGAGCTTTCTTTTTCCCGCACGGACGCCGAACCAGCTCGTCGTCGCGAAATGCCCGGGCGGCTGAGCTGGCCCTGGCTGGCCCTGGCTGGCCCAGTGCGTTCATGGTCCCCGATTACGGTGCGTGGCTCCTGCCTCCAAGCCTTTTTTATGCTTATCGCAGCCAGGATTCCAGGGCAGGGCCGTACGAGGGCCGTAGTTGGCACAGCCAGGCAGCCCTCTTTTCGGATTTGGCTGCCCGGGTTGGCTTGCTCGCCTAGATCAAGCTCCCCGCTGCCGTTGTGCCCTGTCGTGCCCTGCAGAAGGGCCCCGATAGCCTCGATCGGATGCCTAGTGCCTGAGGCGCTGTGCAGGGAGGCGAAAAGATGCTGCTGTGAAGAGCAGAATAGCATGATTGTGGCAGAATGGCGCTCTCATGTTTTCCTCCGGGGACTGCTGCTGTGGTTGAATTACAGTGGCCGTCAGGCAAGGAGGGCCCTGAGGCGTCGAAACACCAGCCCGGGCCCAGGGCGTAAACCTCTAACCTCATGGAACCTCTGATTTCTCCACGCTCTCACATTGCTTTTCCCCTCGCATATCCATGCAGCCATGCCCTCGCAACCAGAACCCGCAACTCGCCCTTGCTCCATGCCCCTAACGGCTTCAAGTTAAACGTGTCTTGCCGACGTACCTTTTGGGGGGGGGCATGTTTTCTTTTTATTCTGCTCGGCTCTGAGGTCTCGTCACTTATCACATTCCCTCTGCTGCCAAAGGGATTCATGACGCTTCTCTGCTGCGGGCCTGCTCCATCAGACAATCTGACAGTTGAGAGAGCCGAGGCGAGCCATGCGAGGTAACTAGAGATGACGGCCGTCTTGCCGACAGATGAAAGCGTATGGCCGCCGTGAGCTTGGGAAGCCTGTGGCAGCATGTTTGCAAAAGCAGACCATGGACCCGGCGACGTGCTAGTCCAGGTCCTGAAAACGCTCGGCTGGGTTCGCTGCTCGCTCGCAGTCGGAGTTCAGCTGCCCTGGCTACTGTGCAGAAACGCCTGCGGAAACTGATTGACTCTGTCCGTCCCTGTTTCGGCAGCGGCGGACCACAGGCCGAGACCACCATGACGACAGCGAGAGTTTTCTCTCCATACCAGTCTTTCGTTTCAGCCACGGACCGTCGCAAGCCTCGATGCTGACGGGAGACAGATTCGGGCCGCGATGCTTAGCAAGCCGTCCAAGAGCGGTAGGGCGACGACGGGAACTGGACGGCCCAGAAAGGCCATCGTAAGTCGTCGAACGAGGTTGCACGACGCAGAGCCACCGTGATGCCCTCTCGAACCATGTCCAGCCCTGGGACGCCTCTCTCGATCTTGGGCGAAGCGAAACGGCGCGTGGCTCGTCTCCTGGCTCTGCCTGCTTCTTGGATCGACTTTTCTCGCTCCCTCTTTCTCGCTCCCTCTTTCTCGCTCCCTCATTAAACCTCCCGCATCTCGCGGCCGTGTCGCTCGCTATTGGCCTAGCCCGGAATACGGTCTGTCTAGGTGCGGAATGGAATCCATCCTGTTGCCCAATGCGCTCACTCCCCCCTCAGCTAAGGTTCCCGCCCTGTGGACGCTCGTCTTGGCACGGGTATGACAGCTCCCCGTGCTTCTCCCAGTTCTCTGCTACGTACGGATACAGCAGTGCAGTGCTCTCCTCTTGCGGCACTCCACCTGCGTGCGCTCGCGGCAGTTGCCTGCTTGGGCCTGTGAGGACGGCTGTGGAGCGTCTTGGCCTTGGGGGAGCTTCAGCTGCTTCACGACAGCTTCCGTGTTATACTTGAGAACTGGAGAAGGGTTGCATTGCGCGATCCTCCTCGGCTCCCTTGGGTCGTTTCTTTTTCCTCTGGCCTTCCAAGGATCAGCAGCTTCCAAACCTTCCAGACGAGAGCAGTCGAATCTCGCTGGAGCTGTGATCCTTGTTGGCCCAGGGCCCGGGACCTGTTTTGCTTTTCTGGCAACCCAGACTATTTTGCTTTTTCGCGGTCCAACCATGGCCTCCCCGGCGGCGCCACTCAACTTTTCACCTCATTCCTCATGGCCAGGGCGCGCCGTTAGTTACATTACATATTTGTCCCTCTCCCTCGTCCCGTATCACGTCCGGCCTTGCCATGTGCGACAGGCTACAGACCCCGCCCCATAGTGCAATCCCACCGCGGCCCCGTCGTTTCTCACTTTTGTTTTATACATGTACATGGTTGGCCGGCATAATAAAGCATTCTTCTCCCTCGAGTTGAATCTTGTCTCGCCCTTGGTGTCCACTTCCAGATCCACACCCAACTTACTGCACGCCTCTGGTCACTGGGCGTTGAGTTCCATGTCATATATCTCCTGGGTCTCCTTGCCGATCCAGACGAGCGTCCATTCCAGAGCTGTCTTGTCTCTCTTGGCCCGCCGTTGAGTTTGACTCCCCCCAGAGAAGCAGCCTCCCATGTCCGTGCTTGGCCCAAGGATTCCAGCCGCCATCTACTTATATAGACAAGACCAAGGCCTCCCGTCCGAGGCAACTTGCCGGAAAACGACTTGTCCGAAACGACGATCCGTCTCGAGTATGACGGGCTTGCTGCCGCTTGCTCTGCCTGGCTCACGCTCTACCACGTTTGGCCCCGACGACGACAGGATGCACGGCTGCTTTCCCGAGATGCTGGCCAGGGACCTGGAGATGTCGAGTGCTGTCTTTGCCGCCAAGAACATGACGGCCGGATCACCGTCAATGGCCATCTTTTACGCTGAGAGGAAGAAGAAGAAGAGCAACCGGTCAACGCCAGGTCGAATCCTTGCATCCGCTAACCAGTCCGGGTCTGTGCGGATACAGTCTCTCGAGGCCATTGAGGAGCGGCAGTCGATGGTGTCGTTTATCGAGCAGCGTGACTATACGTCAGAGGAAACAGCATCAGACGTCGAGTCCCTCCCTGCGTCGGAGTCTTCTGGGGGCGTCGAGGGCCCGTCCATCCGGCTCCGCGAGCAGTCCATCGTCACAGCAGCGACGTCACTCACATCGGCCAGCGGAAGCGCCCCCTCTCCAAAGGACCTCCTCTCGCTGGAGCGGGCACAGGAGTACAGCTGGATCGAGATTGATTCCGACGACGACGACGACGACATGGAGATTCCGGAGGAGCCTGCGGCCCCAGAGCAATCAGCTGCTCTATCACCAAGACCACCCACCCCGCCATCCTCGGAGCCAAGATTTGACATTACCGTCATGATGGAGACCAGCCAGCTGCCGAGATCTCTACGCAAGGCCTGCGGCTACGACAACCCCCACACGGTGCACGAGAGACAAGTATCAACAATGTCGATGGAGTCACCACCCATTCCCCCTCGGAAAACCTCGCTGCCGCACCCGATAGGCGTCCCAGACCCGGTCTTTAGGCCGAGAACACCCTGCCTGGAGCGGACAAGCACCGAGAGCCAACGGCAGTACCACCAACCACCAGACTACGGCTCGCACTTTCGGGACGAGCCCGACAGCAACACCATCCTCCTCAAGTCTGATTTCGGGTCGATCGAGCTAGAGCTCGAGGAAGACGCCTTTGACGACTACCCCTCGCCGGTGTCCCGCCCAGAGACAGTGTACATCCAAGAAACGCCACCGCCGTCACCCCTGCCGACGGTTGAATCGTGGCTCGACGGCTCCAACCCGCCGTGCCTACCCCAGATCCCCGTGGACGACCTGGCAAAGGCGGTGCCGCTCCCGCCGGACATCATCGAGACGCTGAGGGTCTCGATTGCGTGCTTCCCAGAGACGATGCTGCTGTCGTCGAGCCTCACCGTCGAGACGATCCGGTCGTACTCGAAAAAGGTGCGGCAGCCCTCGACGAGCGACCACATGTGGCCGGAGCCTTCTGCCGATCCCACTCACCCGCGACGATCCATCTGGAAGAAGGTGGTGTCTCACGGGCGCGACTCGATCGCCCCACGGCGGCATCGATCACACCCGCACCCGTACGGCGTCGGCAGCGCAACCACGGCCCCCGCCCCCTGGGCGTCTCTGAGACACGTATTTGGCGGCTGCTCCGACTACATATGCGACGCGCTGTACGCTCACATGGTGGCTTACAACTACGTCTCGCGCGTCCCCCGCAGCCAGCCGTCGCACCGCACATCGACGTCGAGCTCGAAAAAGTCGCAGGAGGACATACCCAAGAAGGCGGCGTCGGTGCTCGGGCTCAGCGCCCCGCAGCAGCCGCAGCACCAGCCGCAGCACCCCCAGCAAAGCCAGCAGAGCCAGCACCACCTGTCGCCCAACGTGGGGCGCATCGCCAAGAAGCTCGCGACGCCGTTCGCGCACTGCGGCAGGGACGAGATGACGAGGACGGCGCAGGACAACGCGACGCGCAACATCGAGGCGGGCCTGCTGCGGTGCATCTCGCGGCTGGTGGCGACGGCCAAGATGATGGCCGGGGAGGGCTGCGGCGGCGGCGGCGGCGGCGGCGACGACCGGATGGTGGACGTGGAGCCGCAGGAGGTGGACATGATCTTTGTGAGGAGTCTGTGCGAGATTGTGAGGATATCCGAGGAGGCGGCATAGGTCCGTGGTCCGCGTCTGTGGTCCATGGCCCGTGATGCACGGGCGGGTTTATCGTGTCTCGGATATGGTGTTTTGGGCGGTGAACTGTGGTCTTATACCCTCATTGGCAGATTTCTTTGTCATGACTCTAATGTCGAATGAATGACTGTACGGCAGCTTCACAGTGGCAAGCAGCTTTATTCTCCAGTCTGAGAAACATGCGGTGAATATTCTTGAAACTGTTCTAAACGTCCGTTTCCACGCAGTTTCCACAACTCGCCTCCTTCATCACGGCAAAACAGCCGCGCCATCTCCTGCATACGGTCACGTCACGGCGAGTCATTGGCCTGCATCCCCGTTCAATTGCCGGTGCCATGTCGTCGGTTTCAGCATCGTACGAGGCAGCAGCGGAGGCTTTAACCAGCAACAGGTCAGCAGGTCAGGTGTTCTTGATCAGTACTTGGCTAAACTCTGATGATGAAACTGCTGCTCTTTGGCGATCGCTCATCCTGGTCACCACCGCGATAAGGTTTCCGAATGATCTGCTGAAACTCTGACCCCCTGAACGCCTTCGGCTGGCGGGAAGATCATACGACCTTTTGTCGAGATTGAGTTTGGACGATGAGGCTCAAGTTCTAGAGTGACAACTGGCCCCCTCCGTCGCCAAACAGGTCGTCGTGGTTGCTCCCGCACACGGCATCCCACCCGACAGACTCAAACCCGGACTCGCTCGACGGCGTAAACACGCGCACACTGGATCCACCCCCCTCTGCCCAGTACTCAATCTCGTCGACGACTGCCAGCGGCGTGTTGTCCTCCTTCTTGAGGTGCTTGGTGACTAGGTCCCTCAGAACAGGGTGATACCACATCCTGCGCCACCAGTCGTCCAGCCTCTTTCGTTTTAGCCCCCCCACGTACGCATTGTGGTGTATGCCGACGGGTGCGACGCCAAAGAAAAAGTCCGTGTACAGCGGCACAGAGCCCCAGCCGTCGTCACCCATCATCTCGGGGCTCACGCGCACCTCCGGAGCACCCGCCCTGTCCGACGCTGCTCGTATCTCTTCCTGGTTGTCAAGTCTGACGAAGAAGCCGTCCTCCTCGGCGGAGCATGTAGGTGGGATGGTGGAAAAGTTGTAGTCGAGGCCGATGCCGAACTCGAAGCGTTGACTCAGCAGTGTAGAGGAGAACGAGTGTGACCCGTTCCATGATGATCCGAGGGTTCGCATCCATTCTCGCCATGTCTCTTGGTCGCCGATGATTTCTCCCATCAGGGCCTGGTCGCTCCATAGCTGGCGACCGTTTCTGGCGACTTGTTGGATTTTGTGTTCGGCCCTCTCGAGGACGTCCCTGAGGGCGGTCATGGATCCCATGATGAATCCCGTGTTGACGCATCGCGGACGAACCTTCTTGTACTTGCGAGCGGGGTCTAGGGACCAGGGGATGGAGTCTGTTTCTGGCCCGTAGAGGTCCTTCCGCATGGGCGATTCCGGCCAGTGCTCGTACCGCGGGTCGGATCCAGAGTGTCTATCGGGAAAGCAGTCCTTTGCCGTACTGACGATGATGTCCTGACGGGGGGGATCAACAGGGAAGTCGTCAAAAGTCCACTGTTGACGGACCCGGGCGTCAGCCTCCTCGTTGAGACGGTGATACCGCTGGAGAAGGACAGACGGCGGAAGCTGGAACCAGACGTCGTATGCGTCCACCAGTATGACCACGTCGTCTCTGCTCGTCTCGTCGAGAATCACCCGGATCGCACCGAGGAGGCTCTCCAGCTTGGCGATGTGGCTGCCGGCGAGATGCCACGAGGGGCGGTTGAACTCGCGGCGCCAGTTGAGCAGCGTGGGGACGGGGTAGCCAGTTGCTACGGCCGACGTGATGGTCTTGCAGAGGTTGATGGAGGGGGAGTCGGCGGCCATGAAGAGGTGTAGGCGGCGGGAGGAGTTGCTCTGCCTCTGGGGGATGGCGAGACGGGAGAGGTCAGATCGGGAGAGGGTGTAAGAGGCATGGTCAGATGGGGAGAACTGGAGGTGTTAGTCGATGTTATATATGGTGGATGTTCATACCATGTAGATTGTCGAGAGGATGAGTATCCCCAGGAGGACCCATTTCAACCGTCTGCAGGACATGATGATGATGGGAAGACATCTGCAGAATGGCCACCATCTTGGAGTTCATGTGCGACACGGCAGTTGATTGACCCCCGCCAATCATCTAGCACCGTGGCCGGGAACCATTCCACGTGCGGCTGCGGGTCAAGATCAGAGGTTCTCCATCTTCAGATGATTCGGAGTGTAAATAAATACGTGTTGAGACCCGCCCGTTATTGCTCGTATTGACTACCGTTTCTGGCATGCTTAGTGATGCTGACCTGTTGCTCAAATAGCAACACTCGTCTCTGTCTCTTCTTCTCAATTTCATCTCTTCTTCTCGATTGAAATGGCCTGCAGAACATATCTCGGCTTCGCCATCCTCGGTAATCCCCCTCATCTCATCTCATGTCCCCCAGACTAACACACCCAGGCCTCGTCAACG
>JABFEP010003028.1:0-12136 GCA_013618265.1 Fusarium albidum
CGAGGACCTTGCGTTTTCCTCCCCTCTCATTCCCCATGCGCGCACAGGCAGGCAGCTCCTGGCTGAAGCCGAAGCAAAAAAAGAAACCTAGGATCTTTGAGCGGCACGGGCGAGGAGGAAGCCCCTTGGAGAGGACAGGGCTGAGAGCCTCTGGGTCCAGGTGGATAATATTAGTTATATGGGGTCCTTTTTGAAGCACGATAATCTGTCTGATACATGCAAGGCGCAGGCGCGTTCATCCAGACGTTGGGATGGGGCGCTGGAATCTCACGAAGGATTGCAAGACTTCTGGGAACAAAATTATTGGTCATGATGATACAGCAAAGAAAAAACGTGAGCTTGGCTTCCCGCCATTCTCCGAGAGCGGTGAGAATCAAGAAGAAGGAAATGCCATTTGTTACTCTGGCATTGGGCAACCCCCTCCCGTATTATTCAAGGCCCATCCGTCATCTGGTGTTTGGGGGGTTTCTGGAAGCTCAGTGGACGATCAGGGACTTCCTTGCAACTGTCATGGAAGAAGGCGCTTGACTGTGAACGCCTGCTTGGAGTGGCCACTCTATGAGAGACAGCGGTTTCAGAGCACATTGTTCCTATTGTTTGATGTCGGTTACGCCTTGTATCCGTGTCGTTCGTGTTCATTCATGGCCAACGTCGCGAATGCTTTTTCCTTTGTGCGACAAGCGAGAATTCAGACGACCCCGATATTATTATTATGCCCTGTCCTTCTCTCTCGCCAAAGTTCAAAGCCAAAGGAACTGTGCCAGCGCTGAACTCAGCAACGGTGCCAGGGCGCGAGCTCAAGTCCGCGGGTCGGTTACAACTGTACCTACAGTCACAGAGTCGTCGCCACAGCCTCGCTCGTGAACTCGCCAACGGGAAACCCAGGTGCACGGGACGTCATTCCGAGGTGCGATAGAAGAGACAATATAACCCCAAGTCATCTGGCATGGAAGTGGAAAGTAAACAGCAGAACAAGAACAGGCCACTTTCAGAGGGCTAGGTAAGGCATCCTTGGGTTTGTAGAATCTGGTTAGACGGAGACCAGTATCTCATGTAAGGCTGTATGTAATCTCTCGCTTTAGATCGAGATCTTTGATTTTACTAGACGATACCAACTCATCGATAGAATCGCAGATCTTGAGATTTGATGATACTGACGTGTGTGCTTTCTCTGGCCGGGCAGCTTTGGTCACCTCCAGAGACGTCAGAGTGATAGCGGGGTTCACAAGCCGCTCTAGCCCCCGCAATCGGCTGACACGCCCTGTGACCACTGACCAGCAGAGCCTCGAGGGGTCATGATCAGCACACAAGCAGGCCACGTCCAGTCAGCGACTCCGTCACCTCCTCACTTGCTCGGCATCCTGATCACGATGGACCTCTGTGTGTCTTTTCTCTTGAGCCTCTGCGGTCCCTAAGTAGCGAGAAGCATCATATACTCTCTTCTATCCTCGAACCGCCCTATATAGTCCATCATTTCTTCATTTATCTACATACTCCCGTCGTACTCCGTACTCCGGACCTGCCTTGCGGCTGAGCTCCCGAGCTCTCCACCAACCCCTCCATCCAAACTGCCGACGTGACCGCCCAATCGTCACCCTTGAAAGGCAAACATCCATTGACTCTTGACCGACTTGTACATCCAGCTCGCACATCACTTCTCGGTCAACTCGTGGAGAGAAGCAAGAAGGAAAGAAGAATAAGCCAGAGAGCATCTAAGCCAGAGCAACGATGGCATCTCCAACCGACGGTGCTGCGGTTCCCCACAGCGAGTCACCAACAAGATCTCCGCGATCAGCTTCGATATCGTTGCAAGCTGCGGCGACCATGAATGCGGGACTTCAGCACGAGCCCACACGAAGTATGACCCAGCAGAGACCTTTCGTCTCTACAGTTTTTTTTTCTTTTCCTGACTCCGAAGCAGGATCCTCCAGCAGCTCACTATCTCGGAATCGATCCTCCCCCCAGGCTGGTCGCCGAAGATCCACGGTCCTCATGAACCTGCAGCTCAACGATCCCTCCGTACCATCACCCGGCGAAATGGTCAGCGAGCAATCCGGCCTAACGACTGCGAGTCCACAGCCGCTCTCGGGCTCGCCCCTGCTGGCAGACCCTCATCACCACCGGGCCCCCAGCCTGGGAGAGCTCCATCAGGAGTTGGAGGCGGAGCAGGAGGCTCACGTGGTATGTCCGGGGCGACGCAGATGTGATACACCATTACATGGGGCTAACTGTCCATATAGAACCGGCTCTTGCAGATGATCCGGCAGCAGCAGCTCGAGCTCCAGCGGCTCCAAGCTGGCCACCCGCAGAACCAGAGCCAATCCTCCGCCATCGACGACAGCAGCGCCGTCTCTGAACGATCCGCCCATGGTACCCCTCACGTGCCGAGCTCCCAGATCGCCATTCCTGCTCTGCCGGCGGGTGGTCCAGGCCCCCGCTCCGCCGGCCATCGGCATCCACGAAGCTCCTTCGACATGGCCCGCGCCGACCTCCAGCGACGATCTAGAACGCCCAGCCGTGGCGGCGCCTCCCCGCGACTCCGCTCGACGTCTATCGGTGGTGATAGTGGGGAGTGGGTTCTCGGCGGTCGAGACGAGAGCGCCTTCTACCAGGCTGAAACCCAGATGCTCGTCCGCGAGAATCAGATGCTCCGTCATCGTATCCGAGAGCTAGGTAAGGAAGAGCTCGGTCCGGACATTGGAGATTTGGGGGTGGTGTGCTAATGCTGTATCTAGAGAAGCAGCTGACTGATGTTGGTACTGTGTCTCCCACTGCCCATGAACCGCCTCACCACTCCAACTTGACCCGGTCCTCCACAACAGTGGAAAAGGAGGAGGAAAAGCCTTCTGCGGAGGCGCTAAAGGATAGCTAAGCCCCGAGCGTCGCGCTCTCATCGTATGCCGATCAATGAATGACAAGCCTAAAACATCATTATTGCGGAGTTTGGGGTTTTTACTCTAGGGTAAGGCGAAATTGTTATCTGTTGAGCTTGCTCGGTAAACCACTATGGAATATGAAGGCGTTGGGGACGGTCTTTATCTTATTTTACTTTTGGTCTGGTACTTCCGGGTTTGACGAATTAATGACTATGTGATCGTTGAGAATACGACGTACGTAGTTTGTGCCATGTTTAGACGGGAACTTGGAGTTTCTCGAGGCATCATGGCCCTTCATCATGGCGTTTCCTCCATGCATAACATAGGTTCGGACCAGTGCAGAGGACACTCGGATTGCCGATGAATGTTACATTGAACATGGTATTATTGCATACTTCAAGACTGGAAATCGCTCATGGGTGAAATAACCTGCCGCTGGTGTGGCGCCATTGAGGTCAATTCGGCATGTATGCCCTCGTACACCGAGTCGCGCGTCTTGCGTCCTGCAACACAACTTGATCAGCACCCATGATGTTGCGCCCAGTAGCAAGGTCGATGCCCCTCGGCTGGCGAAACATCCAGAGATTGAGTTTCAGTTCGACATCAGCTGTCAGTGCAGATTTTACCCACGCGGTGAGCCCAATCCGGTCCCCGATTGCCCTCATCGCCAGCCCCGGCATCGGAGCATCACTTGCCGATCATGAGATGTCTTTCCTAGTAGAAGACAAACTCGTCTCTACAAATTCCCCACAGCGCAGCAACAGAAGATATAGATTCTGACCCTTGGTCCAGATCATCGGAGGCGGAGTGGTCGGCCTCGCCGTAGCCCGGCAGCTCGCCCAGCGCGAGGACACATCGACTGTGCTCATCGAGCGGCACAGCGCCGTGGGCACCGAGACCAGCTCCCGCAACAGCGAGGTGGTGCACGCGGGGATCTACTACGGGTCGTCCAGCCTCAAGGCCGGGCTCTGCATCCGGGGCAGGGAGCTGCTGTACGAGCTCTGCGGGAGGCACGGCGTCGGCCACCGGCGCGTGGGCAAGTGGATCGTGGCCCAGAACGACGCGCAGCGGGAGGCCCTCGAGAGGATCCACGCCCTCTGCGAGGATGACCTCGGCGTCCCGACGCGGTGGGTCGCGGGGGAGGAGGTGCGGAGGGACGGCGAGGGCGTGAGGGCCGCGTGCGCGCTCGAGAGCCCGGCGACGGGCATATTGGACTCCCACGGCCTCATGATGTGCCTTCTGGGCCTGTTCGAGGACGCCGGCGGGGTCGTCGCACTCAACTCGCCCGTAGTGGGCGTCAGCCCTGTCGGCCAGGCCGGCAGCAGAGGATGGCAGCTCGAGGTCGAAGATGCCGCCACGGGGGAGACGTCGAGCATCACGGCCGAGACCATGATCAACGCCGCTGGCCTAGGCGCCGTCGACATCCACAACATGATCGTGGCACCCACCGAGCAGAAGCAGCTGCACTATGCAAAGGGAAACTACTTCTCGTACTCGGCCAGCCACCCGCGCATCTCGCGCCTCATATACCCGGCGCCAGAGCCGGGCGCCGCTGGCCTCGGCACACACCTCACGCTTGACCTGGCGGGCCGTGTGCGCTTCGGCCCGGATGTCGAGTGGGTAGACGGCCCGCATGACCTGGCCGTCAACCCGGCGAGGCTGGAGCAGGCCGTCGTCGAGATCCGCAAATACCTGCCGGGCGTGGACGCCAAGGACCTGGTGGCAGACTACGCCGGCATCCGACCCAAGCTGGCCGGCCGCGGAGCCCAGCAGGGGTTCCTCGACTTTGTCATCCGAAAGGAACAAGGCTACGAGGGCTGGATCAACCTGCTAGGGATCGAGAGCCCTGGATTGACAAGTTCACTGGCTATCGCCGAGAGGGTGGAGGACCTGCTGTATGGCACATGGCGGGCAGCGTAACTCTGCGAGTATCACAGGGTTTTCCAATTCTTCTTTGTGAAGCTATTTAGAACAAACGACAGCCCGCTATAGCGAAGGGTAGCCGGCCACGAGAGCAACGCAAACTCCGCTAGAAACAACTATCATGTTCTCAAGGTATCCTTATGTTCATGCATACATGCAAACAAAACCATCGTTATTGGTCATCACTTTTGAAAAAGGAATCACACAACATGTCAGAAGCCGCCAACGCCAGAAAAATGAGCCAGCCAGCACTAGCCTTATCCATCCCCTCACCTCATTGAAACGCTCGGGCAAAACTTTCTGCTCTGGACATCGACATGAAGCTCGTAGATGCCGTTCTGGGCACCGACGAAGCTATGAAAATCGTTAGAATGCAAGAGGCAAGCGAATCGAGACGCAGAGATGAGATACTCACAGGACGCGGCCGTCTTCGCTCCAGGCCAGGCCAGCGGTGTTGTCTGGAGATGGTGGCACCTCAAATACACCGTGGTCGTCCTCCCACCGAGTGACGACCTGATTGACCAGCGGCACTATGATGGAGGTGTCGTCCTGATCCCGATCGTTGGTCCGCTCCCTGGCCTGGAGAATCTCGAGGACCGTGAGGTAGGACGAGTCTTGCCGCTGGCGCTGCTCCCGAAGCATCGCCACAGTTTCACCAAGGCTCTCCATCCAGCGCTGGTCTGGTCTCCTTCCACTGTCCTGGGGTTCGGAATTCTCCCGTGGGATTGGCCGGGCTCCGCGAAGGCGGTCTCCTGCTCGGTAGGTGCCCAGCAAATCTCCCATGGCGCGGCCAATGCTGCTGCTCCTCCGCTCATCGGACCGTTGAGTGTCGTCATTCCCGCCAGCCCGTCGAGCCCAGAAAGTGCCCGTGGGACGGTCCTCCGCAGCGGCTGCCCTTTGGGCTGCCCTCTCCCGGCTGCGGCGGCCGAGCTGCATGGCCTCGAGCACCAATGTTTCGTTGGCCGTGAGAGGCGAGTTGAGGGTATCGAGGACATCCCCTCGGCGCCTGGAACTGTCATTGTTTCCCGAACCCGAGGCATTGTCCCTCCGATCACGGCGGCTATCCAGAAGCCGCGGGTCGATAGTATTTCGATCAAGGATGTTGATGTGCTCAAACACTGGCTCCTCAATGTTGACAATCTGACGGACGATAAAGTTGCTCCGCATATCAGCGATGCCGACGTGACCCCGGTCCTCAGTCCATGCAAGCATGCCATATGGGCCTGGGCAGAACACCATGTCCCGGACGGCGCCAGGGCCACTGTGTGGTCGGGAAGACTGGAAAGATGTGATGAGCGGGTCGGCGTCAGGATTTGCTAGCAGGGCAGTGTTGAAGATCGATATTGTACCGTGCTGCGTGCCAACGGCAAGGTATGCCCCAGAATTCGAGAAGCAGGCCGCAAAACTCCCCCTGCTGTCAGTCCTATCATCCTTTCGTTGGCTCTTGAGCAGAATTCTCTGGGTCTGCTCCCACTGATATTCTGTTGTCTCCCTCGACCGTGCCAGTGGTGACTCGGAAATATTTTTGACGCGCTCGTGGATGTAGAGGTAGGGGTCGTCGAGGATGGCGACGAGGAAGCGGCCATCAGGGGAGATAAGCGCTCGGTTGACAAAGTCGGGATACGTGATGATGTCGAGGGCTTCTGTCTTGTCTTTTTGATCAAAGTCATTGAGGCTGACGAGCGTCACGGTTTGGTCGTTATTCGCTAGGACTGCCACCGGCTCTTTGTATGCTTTTTCGCAAGCCAGAAGCGTTGTTGGTGGGAACCAGAGCGTTATACAATTCACCCTATCTTCGGCAAGCTTCATACTCTTCGCGATTAGGCTCTTGTTGGACCGCCTCGCGCGTGACAAGAGGGAGAATATAGAGTCTTCGCGGGATGAATCAAGCCCAAGACTAAGCCGTGCATCTGCATCGATATCGGAGGGAGAGCCGTGATTGTCGCCATCGTTTCCGTCATCGAGCCGCATCGCAACAAAGTCGCCGTTCTCACTACCACAGCACAGCCATCCGTTCGCTGCGACGAGACACCGGGGAGCAAAGGTTAGAAGCTTGATGGTTTCGCATTCTCGAGTCGTGGTGTTGAGGCGCTGAACATGGTTGCTACCATTACCTCCAGGGAAGTAGACGATGTTCTGTTTTTCGACGCTGACGAGGGAACGAAGCTGCCAGTGCCTGTGGATGATATCATGAGAAATGGGGTGTCGGAGAGGGGGCACGCGATGACGTACTGAGACCGCACAGGGATACGGTAGTGCTTTCGAGACTGCTTGGAGACGAGGGCCTCAGTGGGATAGATCCTATAGTTTGTCAGTGGTTAATATCCATACGCCTGAGAATGACCGCGACGGAGGTGTGTTGCCGAAATGCCAGAGGATATGAAGAGGGACACATACTCGCCCTCGTCCACGGCCATGTTGGTCGGCGCCACACCTCACCCGGAGCGACGAGTCGACAGGTCGACGGGGGGTTCCGGCCACCCGGCGAAAGCGAGGATGCTGCGGCTCCAAGCTTTGCGATGATAGTGTTCAAAGCTCCTTGGGGCGACAACGGTCAGATTCCAGTGTCGGGCGAGCCGTTTGGAGTCAGAGAGTGTGCTAATATCGTGGACGATGAAAATTATGTATTATATGATTAGGAATATGTATGGAGATTGATGGATATAAACGGGTAATCGCTGAGAGGACGGCGGCGAGTAGTCGTGCGATTGATTGCAGGTGAGTTGATGTCGGGCGTGCGAATGACGTCTGGCGTGATGGGTGGTGAAGTTTGGAGGCGGGATAAATCCAGGCCCGACCGAGCTTCACCTAAGTTAGGTATTATGGACAGCTCACCTTGGCTTGACAACCAAAATGTGGATTTTGCACCCAACGTTTGGAATTAGTTGGTAACTATGACAAGGAGCTAATAGAGTATCACGGAATCCTCATACTATCTTGTTTTATGAGTCAATTTCTTGATTCTCAGACGAAAAGCCGGATGACGATAGCCTGCCTGGTACATCATGATGTAGCTACCTAGGTATTGTCGTTTTTGAATTGTAGTCCAATAAGCATCCACCAAGCAGCTGATCAATGCCTGCCAAGGAAGTCAGAAGCATGGAGAGGATATGTATGCAGTTTTGTCGCGGATTACTTTAGGTGATTCCCACGTGGAACGATAAACCCCAAGATATCATTACCATGGGGAAAAAACCTCTTGGTTTTCCTTTCCTCTAGCAACTGAGTCGAGGTCCGGGAGCTTGCTCACCTAATTGTCAAGGTCGCGGCATTCCTCCGGCGACCCCGAGCTCCCCGGGCTGTATCACGTGGCAGGCAGTTTTTCTAACGTAGCCTCCGGGGATGAGGCTTTGGGGGACCGGGAGAGAGCGAGCACCTTCGACCCACTGGTTGCGGGTCCATTCGCCGACCGCGATATCCGTACCTACGGAGTACAGTCGGCCCTCATTGGCTCCGCAAATTCGGACATTTAGCGCAAGTTAGCTCCATGGGCAATCCGGAGTTTCAGGGCTGCAATGGAGTACTGAGAAAAACAGGATGTATTTTCACGAAAAGGTGTCAATGAGAAACGAATAAGAAATATCGATCCAAGAAGACTGCAGTCTTGTCTTTGGTAATTGAGCTTGGAGGCATTCCGAAGAAAAGCAAGGCTTAGTTAGGTAGATGCTCCAGGGATATTCAAGGTGGGTCGTTGAAGGGAATAACCATGGTCCGAGCCTAGCCGGCTAGTGGAGACGCCATGCTGTCCATTGCCTCCTTCCTTCGGCTTCTATGAGTGACCGGAAGAGAAAGCATTTTTTCGGGTCAAAAAAAAAAAAAATCGCTTTCCTCCCCGTCTCCATCCTCGTGCTAAAACACCTCCCCTTCCCATTCTCCCCCCGATTCGCGACATCATCCTTTTTTTCTCTGTCTTCTATACCCCATTACCATAGTAAAGATGCTGGCTTCGCGTTTGTCTAGAGCTGTAAGTCTCATCTCAACACCCCAATCGTGTTGTCGCGTACTGATCAGCGCATCAGCTTCCCCGAGCTACCCCCATCGCCGCTCGCTCGGCTGCCTTCGCCCGATCTCCTCTGGCTGCCAAGTTCGCCCGCTATGAGTCGACTGCTTCTGATGGCAAGGTCCAGGGTGCCGTGATTGGTATCGATCTTGGTACCACCAACTCCGCCGTCGCCATCATGGAGGGCAAGGTCCCGCGCATTATTGAGAACTCGGAAGGTATGCTCAGTCATGAGTTCGCCCGTGATGCTTCCACTGACCGCCAATCACATAGGTGCCCGGACTACCCCTTCAGTCGTCGCTTTCGCCGAAGATGGCGAGCGACTTGTCGGCGTTGCGGCCAAGCGCCAGGCCGTCGTGAACCCAGAGAACACCCTTTTCGCTACCAAGCGATTAATAGGACGAAAGTTCAGCGATGCCGAGGTGCAGCGCGATATCAAGGAGGTTCCTTACAAGATTGTCCAGCACACCAACGGCGACGCCTGGGTCGCTGCCCGTGGCCAGAACTACTCTCCCTCCCAGATTGGTGGTTTCGTCCTCAACAAGATGAAGGAGACCGCCGAGGCCTACCTGTCCAAGCCCATCAAGAACGCTGTCGTAACTGTCCCTGCCTACTTCAACGACTCTCAGCGACAGAGCACCAAGGACGCCGGTCAGATTTCTGGCCTTAACGTCCTCCGCGTTGTCAACGAGCCCACTGCTGCTGCGCTGGCCTACGGTCTTGAGAAGGAGGCCGATAGCGTTGTCGCTGTCTACGATCTTGGTGGTGGTACTTTCGATATCTCTATCCTGGAGATCCAGAACGGTGTCTTCGAGGTCAAGTCCACCAACGGTGACACCCACCTTGGTGGTGAAGATTTCGATATCCACCTGGTCCGCCACATGGTCCAGGACTTCAAGAAGAGCTCCTCCATTGACCTCTCCGGCGACCGCATGGCTATCCAGCGTATCCGCGAGGCCGCTGAGAAGGCCAAGATCGAGCTTTCTTCCTCCCTGTCCACCGATATCAACCTTCCTTTCATCACTGCCGATGCCTCCGGCCCCAAGCACATCAACATGAAGCTCACTCGAGCCCAGCTTGAGAAGATGGTCGACCCCCTCATCAGCCGTACCATTGATCCCGTCCGCAAGGCCCTCAAGGATGCCGGCCTCCAGCCCAAGGACATCCAGGAGGTTCTCCTCGTCGGTGGTATGACCCGCATGCCCAAGGTCGCAGAGTCCGTCAAGAGCATCTTCGGTCGTGACCCTGCTAAGTCGGTTAACCCTGACGAGGCTGTTGCCATTGGTGCCGCTATCCAGGGTGCTGTCCTGTCTGGTGAGGTCAAGGATCTTCTGCTCCTCGATGTCACTCCCCTGTCTCTCGGTATTGAGACTCTGGGCGGTGTCTTCACTCGTCTCATCAACCGCAACACCACCATCCCCACCAAGAAGTCGCAGGTCTTCTCCACCGCTGCCGACTTCCAGACCGCCGTCGAGATCAAGGTCTACCAGGGTGAGCGTGAGCTCGTCAGGGACAACAAGCTTCTCGGAAACTTCCAGCTTGTTGGTATCCCCCCTGCTCACCGTGGTGTCCCCCAGGTTGAGGTTACCTTCGACATCGATGCCGACTCTATTGTCCACGTTCACGCCAAGGACAAATCCACCAACAAGGACCAGTCCATCACCATTGCTTCTGGCTCAGGTCTCTCTGACAACGAGATCCAGCAGATGGTTGAGGACTCTGAGAAGTATGCCGAGGCCGACAAGGAGCGCAAGAGTGCCATCGAGGCTGCCAACCGTGCCGACAGCGTCCTGAACGACACCGAGCGTGCCCTGAACGAGTACGCTGACAAGCTCGACAAGACCGAGGCCGACTCTATCAAGGAGAAGATAAGCACTCTCCGCGAGTTCGTCGCCAAGAATCTCTCTGGCGAGGGCTCTGCCACCTCTGCCGAGATCAAGGAGAAGACCGACGAGCTCCAGGTCGCCAGCCTGAACCTGTTCGACAAGATGCACAAGGCCCGTGCCGAAACCGGCGAGCAGTCCACCCCCAACGAGCAGCAGTCTCAGGAGGGTGAGAAGAAGGACGAGACCAAGCCTTGAAAGACTTGATATCTCGGTGTTTAAAAAAAAAACTGTTCCAATATTTTGAGGAGCGAGGGTCGCGCGGCTTAGATCCCCTTTCTTCCTCCATGTATTCCACTGTATTCATATCCCGCCCGCCTTGGCCGCACTTGCAGCTTTTACCAATGTCGTTGATTCAGGGTTGGCGGAACAGGCGTTGGAGCTTTAAAACCTCTATTGAGAGATATCTTTGGCTGTTTTACGAGATGATGGCACGGAAAGGGGCTGGTGTTGAATTATTTGTACAATGACATGCCTCTTTGCAGGTAGACTAATGACACATCCCCCCTCAGTTGCTTTTTGTATTTTCCGTGATCGTCAATAAATGTCTGGGTCGTACATCAGATGAGAGAAGCAATGGAAACATGATGGTGACTTGGATAAAGTTTATGATGGGAAATGATGGTCCTGCGCGTCATGACATCCACGCCCAGGCTGTATTCAGTCTGTTCACCCCATGCCAATGAATGGTCTTTGCCTTGTTTGAACCCCCCTCGCTCTCATCAGAGCCTTGGAGTGGATGGCCTCCGTTGAGCTCCATCATAGATCGCGAGTGCTTCAACGGCGACGCCTGCGGAACAGGAAGCTGGAAAGTATGGTACATAGGCCCGCGCTTGTTGGGATCGCGCAGCGGCAGTCGTTCTCCGAGGAGGAGATTGGCCGGGTCCGGAAGGAGAAACTGTATCGTCTCCTCAATCTCGACCTTTGTAGTAGTAGAGACGGGACGAGGAGGCTTGAACTCTTGGTCACTGTTCTTCTTCTTGCTGCTGCTGCTACCTTTGCTGCTCGGAGGCAGAGGAGGAGGAGGCGAGCTTGTGTGTGCGGTGGTGGTGGTGGTGAGGAACCAGTCGCGGCGGTGGGCGAGGCGCCGAGCGAGTAGGTCGCGGACGATGGAGAGAAATATGGACACGACGAGGAGGATGAGGGCGAGGGCGACGATGGTCGCTGGGGATGATGATGATGATGGGCTACGGAACACTGGCCACGAGGCGGGAGGTTGTCGTCGCCAGTCCTGGGGCGGCGGCCTCGCCGTCGTCGAGCCGTGATCCATTCGAGGAGGGGGGGGGGGAGGAAGGGAAAAAAAAAAGAGAATGAGCGTCGGTAACAAAGTTGGGAGAGGATCAAAGGGAAATTAACGGGATACCCGCCTAACCAAGAGGCATGGCGAGAAGCCGGAGGGGAGAGAGAGGACTAACTTACGACGGAGCTCAGGTCCAGCGAGCTTACGAAGAAGA
>JABFEP010003035.1:0-21629 GCA_013618265.1 Fusarium albidum
GCCGCGGGTGGGGGAGGGTAAGCCTGGCTGGGAGCGCCAGGAGGTGTCTGGGTCGGGGTTGAGGCCGGTGGCCGCTGCGAAGCTAATACAGGGTCAGTAAATGGATTTGATGGAAAACGAGCCATGACGGCATACCGAGCGCGGCCAGAATACTCTGGATGTCAGGTCGAGGTTCCGCCATTGGTGAGATTAATCAAGTAGAGCAAGAGGGCGCGCGAGGTGGGAGTAGGAACTGGAACGTCTGCTGGTCTGCTGAATTTTTCTGTGCTGAAAACGCAACTTGATCAAAACAGCAGACGAGACGAGGAAGTGGTCGAGGTATAAGTAAGTCTCTGGTCGCAAGATCGAACAAAGGCGACAATGGAGCCGACACCTCTTTAGCCGCAGATGTTGCGACGTGTCGACGGATCGGCCGGGGTCACAATTTTCGTACGTGGTCGAGGACGGGAACAAAGACTTTGCGCTGAGCGAGGAGAGGGGCGTTCACCAACGGTGACGCGTCACTAGATAGATGCTGCGGTCGCTGATGCAGGTTCAAGATGCCACGATGATGCTAAAGGAGTGTGCTTTGTTCCCTCAGGGGTGATGTCTGGGCAGGTTGAAGCTGGTGGGAGGGAGGAGAATCTGAGTTGGAAGGAATAGTCGAGGCGACCCGAGTGCTCGAGGCGAGGTACCTGACAGCCAGTGCCGCTGCTTTCCACCAGCGTAAGTGGGCACTAAACCTGATTAGGTAGTTGGCGTACGTTGATCAACCCTGCTTCCACTCAAAAGAATTTTACACCCTTTGACGCCATGATCAACTCTTCGAAAGACCTCTGTGTTAAGCTTGGACCTGAATATCAGTCACTTGACTCACCATTGCGTCAGTGCAGCCGCATGGTCCTTTGAGCTTGATTAATTACTCGATGTCGTATTCTTTGATGAAGCTGCGCTTGGCTGCTTACATCCATCCATCCTCTATCTTGACATGCACATTTTTATGAATCACCTGACTCCAGCCTTCGGCTTTGTCCCGTGCGACGCAGTCAGTGCGCTAGTTAAGAAGAGGCTAAGTGTAGAAGCAGCATTTGCCGCTGATCCACTGCGGGGAGTTCAGTGTGAAAGCGCTATGAAAGAGAAAGAAAATAGTGTTCAGACCTCATTGGCCCTTGTCCTCGCTTCCTTGGGCAACTATCAAGGCCCTGTGCCCTTTGGTTCCTCTCCGTGTACTTTAACCAATTTAAGAGAACCCTAGCTACGTAACTCTACTCCTAGCATTAACCCTAACCCCAGGCCCTAAGAGTTTTATTTATTTTTAAGTATTCCCTATTTTTATCACCCGAAGTAATCCTATTACTCCGTACTAGTAGAATCTCTAATTCGCGACTTTAGTTTTAGTAACAAAAATAGACAGGCAGACAGGTTGGTGTTTGCCCCGCTCCCCATCGGAGCATGGAAATTCCTTAGTCCGTTATCAGAGCGCTCTTCAACTTTTCTTCTGCGATAAGAAAATTTCCTGGCACCCCAGCGCCGCAGCCATAGCGATCCGCCGTAAAATCAACAGAAGCGCAAAAGATGGATTTCGCAGGCAACAAGAAGCGAAAATTCAAGGACGCCAATGGCGTAAAGGCATCCAACGGAAAGAGGTCGGCCTCACGTGCCCCTCAAAAGTTGAAGAAGCTCAAGCGCGCCGAGCCAGAGCCCCCCAAAGAGCCCGAGGTCGAGTCCAGCGATGAGGAGGAAGAGGACGACGATGTGGAGAAGGAGGCCGAGAGTGATGAATCCGACGAGGAAGATGATGGCAACAAGTCTGGAGAGGAAGAGGAGGAAGAGGATGTGAGCGGGGGCAAGGATGAGGACGAGGACGCGGACGCCACAGATCTTCCTGACGGCGGAAAGCTTACATTACCCCCGGTTGCTGGCGCTGAAGCGCAATCTTTCGAGGAGCTCAATCTTTCCGACAAGACTATGAAGGCGATCCAGGAGATGGGCTTCACCAAGATGACGGAGATTCAGCGGAGGGGCATCCCCCCTTCTCTCGCTGGCCGCGATGTACTTGGTGCCGCAAAGACTGGTTCCGGAAAGACTCTGGCTTTCCTGATCCCCGTCGTCGAGATGCTCAGCTCTCTGCGATTCAAGCCCCGAAACGGCACCGGTGTCATTGTTGTCTCTCCCACCCGTGAGCTGGCCCTCCAGATCTTTGGTGTTGCCCGAGAACTCATGGCGCACCACTCGCAAACATACGGCATCGTCATTGGCGGCGCAAACCGACGCGCCGAGGCCGACAAGCTGTCCAAGGGTGTGAACCTGATCATTGCCACTCCCGGCCGGCTCCTCGATCACCTGCAAAACACTCCATTCGTCTTCAAGAACCTCAAGTCCCTTGTGATTGACGAGGCGGACCGAATTCTCGAGATCGGTTTTGAGGATGAAATGCGGCAGATCATCAAGATCCTCCCCAAGGAGGATCGACAGACCATGCTCTTCTCGGCCACTCAAACGACTAAGGTCGAGGACCTCGCGCGCATCTCGCTACGACCCGGCCCTCTGTACATCAACGTCGACGAGGAGAAGCAGTTCAGCACGGTCGAGGGTCTCGAGCAGGGCTACGTCCTATGCGAAGCCGACAAACGATTCCTCCTCCTCTTCTCCTTCCTCCAGCGTAACCTCAAGAAGAAGGTGATTGTCTTCTTTAGCAGCTGCGCTTGTGTGAAGTACCATGCCGAGCTGCTCAACTACATCGACCTTCCCGTCCTCGACCTCCACGGCAAGCAGAAGCAGCAGAAGCGAACCAATACCTTTTTCGAATTCTGCAACGCCAAGCAGGGGACGCTCATCTGCACTGACGTTGCCGCTCGTGGCCTCGATGTAAGGACACGAAACCCCAAACGATGATTGGAGAACCCGACATGCTAAACTACGTTAGATCCCGGCCGTTGACTGGATCGTCCAGTTCGACCCTCCGGATGACCCTCGCGACTACATCCACCGGGTCGGTCGCACGGCGCGAGGCAGCAACTCCAAGGGCCGGTCGCTCATGTTCCTCCAGCCCAGCGAGGTCGGCTTCCTGTCGCACCTCAAGGCCGCCCGCGTCCCCGTCGTCGAGTTCGACTTCCCGTCCAACAAGATCAAGAACGTGCAGTCTCAATTGGAGAAGCTCATCAGCCAGAACTACTACCTGAACAAGAGCGCCAAGGACGGCTACCGCAGCTACCTCCACGCGTACGCCTCGCACTCCCTGCGCAGCGTCTTTGACATCAACAAGCTGGACCTCGCAAAGGTGGCCAAGAGCTTTGGCTTCTCGGTACCGCCCCGGGTGGAGATCACGCTCGGCGCCAGCATGAGCAGGGACAAGAAGCAGCAGGGTCGCCGGGCGTATGGCAGCCAGCCCCGGCAAAACAAGGGTAGCAAGTTCACGAGGTAGAGCGCTCGGATAAGGGGTATGGAATAGGGAGGCGGTTGGTCGAGTTGACCGTTGGTGTCCAATGGGAGGCTCATAGCACGGCGTTCGGGTTATGCAAAAACTTTTAATGATGGCACCAAAGCTGTAGGATCATAGACACAGCAAATGCTTCTTAGTTAGATACGTCTGGTCCATCTATCAAAAGTCTGCTTCAATTGACACGCTATCTCCACCTGCTTGTGCCTTCACAACCATCCGTCAGGTTTGGTTTACCTAGGGTCAGCCAGAGACGTGTAGCTTATCAAGTAAATCTAGAAGTTTGTCGTCCCAAAATCCACCCAAACTATCCACAGACTATACGCAGCAAGCAAGACCCCAATCACGATTCATCAGCTGCACGAGGTTACTTTCCACGTGCTGCTGTTTGTGTTTCCAATTGCAGTGCCGACCTGCCCAGTTGTCTTTGGGAGAACAGGAAAAAAAGAAAAAGAAAAAACGTTGGAAAGGCAGTCTCGGCCAAGACGGAAGGGCAACAAAAAATTAACGAGTTTCTTCGTATCCAACCGGAGCACTCGGCAAACCCCAGAATGCAACCGCCACAGCACCACCACCACCACCACCACCGCATCCACTTCAGTTATTAGTCCAAGCCGCGTCACGGGCTTCAAGTGAGTCCACGTCATTCTCTCCGGTCGCGCAGCATCGATGCTGAGGTTCAATTGGTCTTCTCGGGGCTAGTGGTGTTTAGCAAAGGGGGAGGCTTGTTACGAGGCCCTTCGGGTTGCTTCCTGTCACCACACATAACTACCGAGCCGTCCGCCCCTCCTCCTCCTCCGTGTTCCGGTGGACGCCTCTTTTGTTGTGCTGCTGTGCATGCCATCTATGCAGTCAAGTCCTAGGAGTTCCGTTCTCACATAACGAGGGCTGAGGCTGAACAGAAGCTGAGCTGAGCTGACAGACGTGCCACCAACAAACACGACGACAAAAAAGGTGCAACATACGCATACGAGCGGCCTCCTTTTGTTTCATCTCGCATCTACATAGCCGCGACTGATCTTGCGCACTCGAACCGGACGGGCGAACCGAGGCAGAAGCCTATCATGAATTGCGGCAAAACTGTCGCTGCCTGCTCATCAGCATCGAGACTGTAGACCGACAGCGACCTCTGTCTGCCAACATCGTCTTACTCAGCGCAGCCTGCTGTGCTCTGCTCTTGAGATCCTTTACACTCCGAGATAATATCCAACAACCGCCACACGGAAACAACCTGTGCGAGCCGTCCCATGTGCACCAGGACGCTGATCGAGCATCGCTGCGGCCATCGTGTCTCGCGCGGCAACACGCGATGCTACAGGGAGGACTGCCCGGGGAGGCGCGAGGAGGTGACGGTCGTCGATGACGATTGCGCCCAGTGCGAGGGCAAGGGGGACCGGTGGCAGTCGACGAAATGGTGCTCAGTCGGCTGGTGTGTTTGTCAATGATGGCATGAGAAATGGGGGGAGAGTGTTATTTGCGACAGAAGGCCAAGTTGACGGCCTTGTATGAGTATTACCAAGGGATCCGACAACGTATACTACCGAACGGTGAAGAGGAGCGAACAATAATATAGCTGCTCTCCAGTCTTGTAGCCAACTCCTTACATTGAGTGAGAAGAAATGAACGTCAACGAGTCCAAGCAGCTGTCAAGTCCAAGCTCGGGCCCGGATCGACGCTGTTTCTTCTAGAAACACTCAACAGCAGCGAGGGGGAACTCTGAGAGGAAACAACCCGGAACCTCTCAGAAGAAAGGCGACGCTAGACCCCGCTGTTGACGACCTGGTGGAGGCCCGGGGCCTGGCCTTTCTTCTGGTCCCAGAGTCCGGACGTGATCCCCGCCAGGCTCCATCGATGATTGGACCTCGGAGCATGGTTCCAGCGAACGACAGGGGTCCAAGGTGCCAACGGCCATCTCCAGGTTCGCCAACGTCGTACTCGAGGGACCCTGGACCCCGGACTGGCGAGGCGCTCTCCCCTCCGACCTCACACTCTCCAGGTCCATGGTGAAGGGTTCAAATAACTACAATGGAGGGTCGGGTGCCGGCTTTAACAGCGGCTCAACGGGCCAACAGCCCTGGAGACCCCTGAATAAGCCCATAATAACGCTACCTACTTAGCACATCCTGCCTTCCATGGTAGAAGATCCATGGTTATCGCCTACCTAGTTCTACTAGTCTGCGCACAAAGAAGGAAGGTTGGTCCACCATCACTTCCAAGTTCCATTTGGCTGCCCGCATGGCGTCCTGCAGGCAGGGCCCGCGGAGGTACGTACATGGCAGCAGCCCAGCCATGTCTTCGGTTCCTCCCTCCACTTTCCAAGCTTCCACATCCCGCATCCCGCAATCATCACCATCTTCCCACTGCATTCAAATCTACATACTATCCGTACACAGCTATTTTAAAATCCCGCTTCCCCTCCCGTTGCCGCCTCATACTGCGCCCTCCCGCGGCTTGTGCTACCTTCTCGCCCCCACCCCCGGCGGCTTCCTGAGCTTCTGTTCTAACCTGTCCCGTCATGGCTAAGAAGGCGCGCCAGAGAATCAGCTATGGTGAGAGAGCTTCTCGTTCTGCGGCCCCCCAGCTTCCTCCCACCCCGCTCGTCGAGACAAGACACGGAAAAAATGCTCGAGATTGACCCGAGCCCTTGTTTCAAGCTGAACCCGAGCTCTAACACATGTTCCAGTTCTCGAAAACGCCAAATCCTCCGCCGGGGGCCATCGCCTCGGTGTCAATGGCCTCGCCGTCGATACAGACAACGCCATTCTGTGAGACCTCTTCACCCCCCCGCCGACTCTCTCAGACCCCCCTCCAGACCCAGCGCTAATCTCTTCTCCCGTGCAGTTACTCGGGTGGCAGAGACGGCATAGTATGCGCTTGGGATCTGAACCTCGACCTCAAAAGCCGCAGTGATGTGGTCGACTCGACGGCTCCTTCCTCCGAGGCCAACAAAAAGCCCAAGCCGACGACCAAGTTCCGCGCCCAAACCCACGCCCATATGCACTGGGTTAACGACATCGCACTTGCCCATCATAACACCGCCCTCGTCTCTGGCTCGTCCGATCTAACGGTCAAGATATGGCGTCCTTACTCCGAGGAGGACAATACCCGCGCTGAGACTATAGGCGAGCATGCTGACTATGTCAAGTGCGTCACCACTCCGCCTCCAGATATGGGCGCGAACTGGATCGCATCCGGTGGTCTCGATCGCAAGATCTGCCTGTGGGATCTCAATGGCGCAGGAAAGACCCTTGAGATCGATGTCAGGGGAGAGGAAATTGCGGAAAAGGGCTCCGTGTATGCCCTCCGCGTCGGCCGCAACATTATGGCGAGCGGCGGGCCGGAGAAGACGGTGCGCCTGTACGATCCCCGAACCGGCTCAAAGGTCTCCAAGCTGGTCGGTCACGTCGACAACATCCGCGCCATTCTCATCGACGACGCCGGCGATACAATCCTCAGCTCTAGTGCCGACAAGACGATCAAAATGTGGAGTATCAAGAACGGACGGTGCATATACACCTTCACCATGCACGATGAAAGTGTCTGGTCGCTCTTCTCTGAGGATCCGAGACTGGGCGTTTTCTACAGCTCCGACCGCTCAGGCTTGGTAGCCAAAACGGATGTGCGGGGAAGCCTCGAGGATATGGACGATGGTCTCAGTCTTGCTGTAGCGCAGGAGCACATTGGCGTGAGCAAAGTTATCGCTGCTGGGGGCCACATCTGGACCGCAACAAACAGGTCGTCAATCAACCGATGGGAGGACGTTGACACGGACGTCAACATTCAGCTTCCCGAGTCATTCCGTCACCATAGGGCCACATCCAATGCCTCGAGTAGGCCACGCGAGGCATCTCCTCCGGCGGCGGTTAATGGGACCTCGAAGAAGGAGATCCCTGCTGACTCTATCCTGCGCATCTCTGCAGCCGCTGCGTTCCCCTCCCGAAGTGCTCCGGATCCCGATTCCAACACCGTCACCGAAACCGTAACGCGAAAGGGGTCAGAGGTTGTCATAGATCACCCAGAGCCCGAAGTCAAGCCGATCCATGACTCCGCCGAAGAGACCATTGAAGGACAATTCGGTCTGCTAAAGCACATGCTACTCAACGATAGGAGACGAGTTCTGACATTAGACACGGCCGGTGACGTCTTGTTGTGGGATCTTATCAAGGTTTGTCTTGCCAAGTTGCTTTGTGAAGATCCTAGCTAATTCTGGCAGTGCAAACCTATCCAGAGCTTTGGAAAACAGCATTTGGAAGATGTAGAGCATCTCGTCAACACCGTCGAGGCTGTGGCACCATGGTGCTCAATCGATCTCAGCTCAGGCAACCTCACTGTGGTCCTGGAACCCTTCAACTGCTTCGACGCCGAGGTGTATGCAGACGAATTGGAAACAGATGAGCCTCTCGAGTTCCGGGAGGATCAACGAAGTAAGCACAATTAACGTTGATTCGTGTCGTAGTTCGTGACAGCTAACCTCATCTCTAGTCAGCCTCGGCAAATGGATCCTTCGTTATCTTTTTGCCGATCTCATTGACGAGGAGGTCAGGCGAGACGAGGAGCATCGAAAGAAGCTCAACGAGGGTATCGAGGCAAGGCAAGCTACCGCCGCCGCAAGCGCCCCCGAAACGGCGCCTCTATCGATATCTCTCCCGAAGCCAGCCATGCCGGACTGGACCAATGCAGACCAAGTCACCCCGAAACCTAATCTTGGTCCGTATCCGAACACTCCCGGACTCGGCATCGGGCTGGCAACGCCTGGCCCAAGTATAATGTCAGGTCCAAACAGCTTGCCTGGTGTCCCCGAGGACCCGGCAACAAGTCCAATGAGCCCCATCGAGAAGAAAGCATCACACGTTAGCCGGCCATCAACGGAAAAGGAAGACTACTTTTCGAGCCCCTTGCAACTTCTTGAGTCAGCAGTCAAGGCCGCAAGCTTGGTGTCTACTCCGGCTCAGGAGACTGCCGATTCGAAGAAATCCTTGGACGGTGATAAAGAGAAGGACAAGGACAAGGACAAGGCGGACAGCACAAAATCACCGAGTACTCCGTTTGGCAAGAAGAAGTTCCGAATGTCATTTGGCACCAAGAAGCTTGCGCGATCAGCATCCCAGGCAACACAGGAAAAGCCCGCCATCGTGGAGGAGAAGGCTGAGGAATCCGAGTCCTCCTCGGTGCATGAGAAAGAGAAGGAGGTTGATGACAGCTTCTTGGGCGTGATTCAAAAGATCCACCAAGAGTACGATCGACAGCTCGCCGAAGCCCCCGACAAACCGGTGGAGACCCGCATGGCCCCCAGCTTGCCCAACGACACTCCAGTCCTGAAGCTCCCTCCAGGAACTAAGGTTGTAATTCAAGAGGAGACTTCAGGCGGAAGCGCAAACATTTATCAGGGCACCGTTGAGGATGTTGGAAAGGATGCAGACCTTATCGAGCAGAAGGCTCCGATGTGGCTCGGCGACGTTCTGCTGCAGAACTTGATGCCTTTCAAGGAGCCCGTCAAGGTTTCTTTCGTTCTGTACCCAGTTGACGACAGCCTGCCGGCTATTGCTGCTACGGACGGCAACAACAGGCTGAATGCGAACCGCATGCTACGAGTCAGGAAGATCCTTGCTTACATTGCTGAGAGGATTGAGCCACCACTGGAGGAACCAGAGCCGGACGCTCTCAAGCCAGAAGAGTACCTGGAGCTATATTGCAACGATCAGGTAAGCAAAGCCCACCAGGCTCTTTTGCCCGCGGACTCGACCATCTAACCAACACTCATTATAGCTTCTAACTCCGGTGACTACTCTGGCCACCCTCCGAACACACATCTGGAAGGGCGGCAATGACATTGTGCTCCATTACAAGACGAACGGTAAGAGGGAGCTCCGGCCTTTTCCTCCCCCTCCAGAGGAACCGAAGCCGGCCGAGGAGGCCGAGGAAGCCCAGGAGAACTCGGCCGCCGAGGAGGCGAACAGCAATGGCCAACCTCAGACTCCAGCTCAAGCAACTTGATCCGGGACGGTTACTCGGATGCTCCATGTTTGACCCAGGGTATCATTGCGGTCCAGACGGACCCTCCCCTTTACACTACGCCCTTTCCTCGTTTCATTGTGTACGTGGAAGAGACCATGATTGTCCCCCCAGCGAGTCCCTTTATCGTATATATATTTGTACATAGGTTAGATGTCCCAAGGGCGTACATGCCATTAGCGTGAAAAACAAGCCTCTATATCCCTTTTTTTGGGGGGGGCACCGCCCTTCTCTTGACTCCTTGCTTGATGCGTCATAACGTACAGAATCCGGCTCGAAACTCGACAGCCCCTCTCTCTTAAAGGCTCATGCCAGGGTGTTCATGGTGTTGATGGCCCACTGGTAGCTCCCTAGGAAAATGGCCCCTCCGATGGAAATCCATGTCACCCTCGGCGCAAGACCGGCAAAGAACGGCCGTATCCCCTCGTCGCGCGCCAGCCTGCGAAAGACGTCGGCGACGGACACGCTCTCCTTTGACAACATAACCCTCGTCTTGAGGACGTCGAGCGGTGTTGTGAGGGCGGCGGAGAGGCCACCGGCCATGCTGCCGTAGAGGGCGCTCTCGGCTGCGGTGATCTCGTCGCCGCCGCGACGCCGACGTCCCCAGGCCTTCATGGCCTCCCACAGGGGGAACTGGATGACTGTGAAGGGCACCTCCCGGAAGACGGTGATTCCCCAGCCGCGGTATAGCTCGCGCCACATCGCGACGAAGCCGTGTGTGGAGCGCCGCAAGAGGATGGCTCGCAGGGCAGCCGCGGAGGAACCCCCGTGGTGTCCTGCCTGAGCTCTCTGCTTGACCACCTCTGTCGGGACTCGGACCGCGCATGCTGCCACCTCTCCCGCGCTGGCGGCGGCCATGTGCACGAGGGGATCTCTCCAGATGGGCTTGGTGCGCGCGTCGTCGCCGTCGCCGTCGCCGTCGGATGCCAGCAGGCCCTTTACGCCCTCGTATGTGCAGAAGAAGAATGCCGCGCCGGGTGCGGACCCGACGAGGGCTGAGCCGATGCCGCGGTAGATCCCCGTGAAGCCTCCCGAGGGGAAGAAGCCGGCCGATGACTGGAGGCGGGTCTTTAGCGTGTCGAGGGGGAAGAGGGAGAGGTCGACGGTCGTGCCGGCGAGGGCGCCCGCGAGGAGGGCGGCCTGGAAGGGAGGCGGCGGTCGTGTGGTGGACATTGAGAGAGAGAGAGAGAGAGAAGAGTGGTTGGAGGAGAGGAGGAACTCCGGGTGAGGGAAAAGAAGTTGTTGGGCGGGATGGAGAGAGAGCTCGGAGGTTAGGACCGAGACCGGCGAGGAAATAAATTACCAAAGTCAATTGAGAGGGTACCTATGGATGAGACGACCCCGTTTCTGGCGCGGGCAGCTCAGGTACCACAGGTAGGTACCACAGATTCCCGTCCAGGCGCGATGGCAGGTTGATCCTGATGAGGGTCATTAGCCCGGACTCCAGAGGGGAGGCTCCTCTCATCAGTTGTCAGCTCAAAAAAGAAGAAGAAGAAGAAGAACGTTGGCGGCGGACGATAAGGCTCATTGACCTACCCGCCACTCAAATCGCTCAGATCTCGGCATCACAGCGCTACCCTACGGTACAGTGTGTCCGGATCGGGATGACCCAGAGCCAAGCTTCGCGCAGACGGGAGCGAGGTGATCCTCGGTAAACACACCCCATGGGCAACTCCAAACACTGTGCGTCGTCGTGGCCCGGAAGTCAAACACCGAGGAGCTTCCCAGCGCCATCCCCCTGCTAAAACGCCTGCAAAACGCCTGTAAAACATATCGAGTGGCTGGGTCGCACCGTGCACATCCCCGCCCATCCGCACTGTTTTTCTCGGTCACGGCTGCGCTACGGCTGCCCCTGGCCAATGAGAGCTGCACCTTCCAGCGGCCAGAACCGGGTTTGCCGAGGCGTCATCGTGTTTTTCAAAGCAGCAGGACATCAAAGGCCAGCAACGAGCTCCAGTTGGTAATAATTTCTTCTCTAATCCAGTCCCAGTCCCAGTCCCTGATCTGCTTCCTCCCATCTCCCCCTCAACCTCACATTCCTCTTCTCTTCGGTTCACACTCTGGGATCTGCGACTTATTCCTCCCCCAACGACGACTTACTCCGCCGTTCCTTTGTGTCGCGATTCAAGCTGCCAGGGGATGCTTCCCATTCAACTCTAGTTCTTCTATACCCTCTTCCCCCCTGCCTATCCCGCTCTACTCTCGCCCACCATGTTGAGGAATTCGCTCTGCAGAGCTAGCTCTCAGCTCCTCCGCGGTGCTAGATGCTCCGCCGCTTCTTCCAGCGCATCCATCTCGACCGTCTCAGCTCGGACTTCATCATGGAAGCTCGCTTCTTCCCGTCGGCCTCTGGCCGTTGCTACTCGTCGCGCTTATGCGACCAGCGCGACCTCGTCGCCCCCCGAGTCCAACGATAACTTCCTCTCCGGTAGCACCGCTAGCTACATCGATGAGATGTACATGCAGTGGAGGCAAGATCCCTCGAGCGTCCACGTCTCGTGGCAGATCTACTTCAAGAACATGGAGAGCGGCGAGATGCCCATCTCTCAGGCCTTCCAGCCTCCTCCCAACCTGGTCCCTCACATGACCGGCGGCGTCCCCCGTCTTTCTGGCGGCCTGGCCGTGGAGGATGGCTCTGATGTTGCCAACCATCTCAAGGTCCAGCTCCTCGTCCGCGCCTACCAGGCTCGTGGCCACCATACCGCCAAGATCGACCCTCTCGGTATCCGAGGCACCAACGACTCAAAGGGCTTCGGAAACGTCACGCCCAAGGAACTGACCCTGGAGTACTACCAGTTCACCGAGAAGGACCTTGACACCGAGTACACCCTTGGTCCTGGTATTCTGCCTCGCTTCAAGCGTGAAGGCCGCGAAAAGATGACCCTCCGCGAGATTGTCGATGCTTGCGAGAGGATCTATTGCGGCTCCTTCGGCGTTGAGTTCATCCACATCCCCGACCGCGAGAAGTGCGATTGGCTCCGTGAGCGCCTCGAGGTTCCCACTCCCTTCAAATACTCTGTTGACGAGAAGCGCCGTGTCCTCGACCGCCTCATCTGGAGCTCTAGCTTCGAGTCTTTCCTGGCCACCAAGTACCCCAACGACAAGCGATTCGGTCTCGAGGGTTGCGAGACCCTCGTTCCCGGCATGAAGGCGCTCATTGACCGCAGTGTCGACTACGGTGTCAAGGACATTGTGATTGGCATGCCCCATCGCGGCCGTCTCAACGTCCTCAGCAACGTCGTCCGAAAGCCCAACGAGTCCATCTTCAGCGAGTTCGCTGGTACGACTGGTGCCGAGGATGAGGGTTCCGGCGACGTCAAGTACCACCTTGGTATGAACTTCGAGCGTCCCACCCCCTCTGGCAAGCGTGTTCAGCTGTCCCTCGTTGCCAACCCTTCGCATCTGGAAGCCGAGGACCCCGTTGTCCTGGGCAAGACCCGCGCCATCCAGCACTACAACAACGACGAGAAGACCCACCGCACCGCCATGAGCGTCCTGCTCCACGGTGACGCCGCCTTTGCTGCTCAGGGCATCGTCTACGAGTGTCTTGGATTCCACTCCCTTCCCGCCTTCTCCACTGGCGGTACCATTCACCTCGTCGTCAACAACCAGATCGGTTTCACTACCGACCCCCGTTTCGCTCGATCCACGGCCTACTGCACGGATATCGCCAAGGCTATCGATGCCCCCGTCTTCCACGTCAACGCCGACGACGTCGAGGCCGTCAACTTTGCCTGCCAGCTCGCCGCTGACTGGCGCGCCGAGTTCCAGCATGATGTCGTCATTGACCTCAACTGCTACCGAAAGTACGGCCACAACGAGACCGACCAGCCTTCCTTCACCCAGCCCCTCATGTACAAGCGTATCCAGGACAAGGACCCCCAGATCGAGATCTACGTCAACAAGCTCATCGAGGAGGGCACCTTCACCAAGGAAGACATCGACGAGCACAAGCAGTGGGTCTGGGGCATGCTAGAGGAGAGCTTCACCAAGTCCAAGGACTACACCCCCACCTCCAAGGAGTGGACTACATCTGCCTGGAACGGCTTCAAGTCCCCCAAGGAGCTGGCGACCGAGGTGCTCGACCAAAACGAGACCAAGGTCGGTGCCAAGTCTCTGGAGCACATTGGTGAGGTCATTGGAAGCTTCCCCGAGGGCTTCAACGTTCACCGCAACCTGAAGCGAATCCTCACCAACCGAACCAAGTCCGTCATTGAGGGCAAGAACATCGACTTCCCTACCGCCGAGGCCTTGGCCTTTGGTTCCCTCGTTACCGAGGGCTACCATGTCCGTGTCTCTGGCCAGGATGTTGAGCGAGGTACCTTTTCTCAGCGCCACGCCGTGTTCCACGAGCAGGAGACCGAGGACACCTACACCCCTCTCCAGCACCTGAGCAAGGATCAGGGCAAGTTTGTCATCTCCAACTCTTCCCTGAGCGAGTTTGGTGCCCTCGGTTTCGAGTACGGTTACTCGCTGTCGTCTCCCAACGCTCTTGTCATGTGGGAGGCCCAGTTCGGCGACTTTGCCAACAACGCCCAATGTATCATTGATCAGTTCATCGCCTCCGGTGAGGTCAAGTGGATGCAGCGAACCGGTCTCGTCATGTCTCTGCCCCACGGCTATGACGGCCAGGGCCCCGAGCACTCGTCTGGTCGTCTTGAGCGGTACCTCCAGCTCAGCAACGAGGATCCTCGAGAGTTCCCCACTGGCGAGAAGCTCGTCCGCCAGCACCAGGACTGCAACATGCAGATTGCCTACATGACTTCTCCCGCCAACCTGTTCCATGCCCTCCGCCGACAGATGCACCGCCAGTTCCGAAAACGTGAGTCATTCTCAACCTGTGCACACAACGTTGTCCGTTGCTAACTGATTACAGCCCTCATCATATTCTTCTCCAAGTCGCTGCTCCGTCACCCTCTGGCCCGCAGCAACATTGAGGAGTTCACTGGCGAGAACGCCGGCTTCCAGTGGATCATCCCCGACCCTGAGCATGAGACCGGTGCCATCAAGTCGCCGGATCAGATTGACCGAGTCATTCTTTGCTCGGGTCAGGTCTGGGGTGCCCTCCACAAGTACCGTGCCGAGAACCAGATCGATAATGTCGCCTTCACCCGCATTGAGCAGCTGAACCCCTTCCCCTGGCAGCAGCTCAAGGAGAACCTCGACATGTACCCCAACGCCAAGACCATCGTCTGGGCCCAGGAGGAGCCTCTCAACGCCGGAGCCTGGAGCTTCACACAGCCTCGCATTGAGACTCTCCTGAACAACACTGAGCACCACAACCGCAAGCACGTCATGTACGCCGGCCGAAACCCCAGCGCTTCGGTTGCTACTGGTCTCAAGAATGTGCACAACAAGGAGGAGCAGGGATTCCTCAAGATGGCTTTCACTGTTAAACAGGACAAGCTCAAGGGCGAGTAAAGACGGAGTCTGAAGAATAGGCTGGGATTTGGACGCATAAATGGTATTCGGTATTTTCACACGGGCACCAGTCGTTTGGGAGGGAAGTCAAAAAGCCGCTGGAATTGGGGAGCGATATCTGAGCTCCTCATGTAGAACCACTTGTATCATACCCTCCTAGGCGAAGGACACTTAGGTGCCTGTTTCCATTGGCATGGGCATAGGAACGACAAAGCATGAATGTTTTTTTTCTCTCTCATTTTGTGTGTTTATCGGGTTTAGCTATTACTATCGTTGTTTTTGGCGATGCATACCTGGACTGGCAAGACTGGCTGTCTGGGTTTGAGAGACGGTACACGGGCCACCCACCGAACAACGTCACAAGACACTTCCAGAAGGCTTCAGCGATCCTCTCTCCCTTTTCTTTTTCTCTCTCTTTCCTTACCCTTCACGGCAAGGCGTCGAGGAGCCCTCGAGACATCCAGAATGGTCCGACAATTTTTGGACGACAATCGAGGGCGTCCTATTCGGCGGCTGTCCAGGATGCCAGGTCAGAGGAGCTGCTTCACAGAGGGATCTGCAGATGGGCGCTGCCTCTCCACCCTTTCATTGTCCACCATCATCCATGGACCGCAGCCCACAGTGCGTTGGGTTACGCTCGTCCACGCCCTTGTCCAGCCGCCACGTTTCCAATCGACCCATGTCCAGACGCCGATTGACACACTGGCACAAGCTTGGCATGGCTCGCCCGCCATTGAACCACTGGGGACCAGAGGCCTTGTAGGGGTCTCGAGGCCGCCAGTCACGGCCCAGCGCAACCCTCCCTCAGCTGGCCTAGAGGCCGGGAATTGCTTTACGGCAGCCGCCCACAGTGTAAGTCATGCACGGTGGTCCGTCTGCTGGGACTAGCGCTCACTGCCTCGCAGTTTTTGGCCGTCCAGCTGCCGTCCACCACCCGAGCATCCCACCGCTCACCCACCATCATCGTCACCCGCCCGCCTGCAACCTGATCCAAGGCCTGCCCAACAGGGTTCACCAGCCTCAATCCAAAAGCTCAGACCTCGCTGGATTGAATGAAAGAATGGGGACTGGCAATGGCACGGAATGGATGCATCCTTTCTTCCCTTGTTCCTTCGACCGGGGCGGCTGGGTTTCGGCACTGCACCTCACATGGCGCGGCCTCGCTCTGCACCATGCAACTTATCGTACGGGTCCAATGCTTTCATGTTCAACTTCTAACTGCACCATCGAAAGGGTATTCAGTACCGGATAATACGGTGCCCCCCCCAAGTTGCCGACTCGGACGCCAGATCAGATATGTGCGCCGTGGCAATCAAGAGATTGCGGGGCACCGAAAGTCGCAGACAAGAAACACATTTCCGTTCCTTTTCTCACGCGCCCGCCTGTGGATAATAACAATTTCACCAATGTCAACAAACAAACGGGCGAGCAGGCCAATAAAAGACCACAACGACACTGCTACACCAGGGGGAATAGCGCCTAATTACCTACACGGTGCTGAAGGGTCCTGAAGGGGACTGCGCAGAAAGGGGCTTGCTGCGCTAGCACAGGGGAATGAGAGGGGAGAGCACGCGGCCATCATGGTGCCTGAGGCTCATTATGATGACTTGGTACTGAGCCCTTTTCCCCATCTTCCTCCACAAAGGGAACCTCACCTGACAAACCGAAGACCACCCCCTGGAAGCAAGAGCAGGCCCATTATCCGCACTCAGTACGGAGCACTGTATCGGATATTGCAGCGATCCGTCCTTGAGGGCATGTTGTCAATGGAGAAGGTTTGCACGGTCACATACTAACACATGTCTGCGCCAGCAGGCTGGGGAGGCACAAAGCTGAGGACGAGTGTCCAACGGCCATAACTCTCGGACGATGGATGTGCTTGTTGGAACCCGCTGGAGTCCGCTGGGGGCAACGTTCGGCGAGAGCTGGGTGCGGTCAAGTGATGAACACTGGAATGGGGAACCCCGAAGCCGCCGGGACGTCCTGCAAGGCCCTGGCAGACCTGGCACTGGGCTGCCAGGAGCGGGATCGCATGCCAGGGCAGGAGGTCGGGTAGCTGTTGGGTTTCGGATACCGCATCTTGCACGCTCCAGCCCCGCGCGGACCAGGTATCGCGAACGACGCCTGCTAGCAGAAGGCCGTGCAGCGCAGCCCTTGACCTCTGTAACGACACTGTTCACGGATTTTGATTCATTACTGTGCCGCCTTCCGCAACCCTGCCAGCATGGACAAGGGTGCTCTTGTAGCATGCCACCAAGATTACACTGTGGCACATGCTAGTCCCGGAAGATGCTAGCGCGGGTGGCACGTCAGCCCAATCAGAACGAGGTGGCAAAGCTAGCGGGTAGACCGCTTGCGGGTGGTGATTCGCCAGGGGAGGGGCAAAACTCATCTCCTGGTTCGGCAAGGTGTTCGGGTGGAGCCCCAAGTGGGAGCAGAGGGTGGACATCCTTGGACAGGTGGGAGGGAAGTGGGTCCAGAAGTGGCCCCGACCTGTCCACACTTTCCCCAACCAACAAAACCCGCCGTCCGCCGTCCCCGGGTCCTTCCTGCTGCGTCCTCTCACACTCACTGCTCTTATCAAAGCCAGCCGCCCGTCACCTCGCCCCTCCCTCGTACCTTCTCGCCTCGCCTCGCTTCGCTCCATCTCCCACAAATCACTCTCGTCCACCAAAATCTTACATCCACCAAGTTACTTCTCTCGTACATCTTTAGCCAACCTCAACCTACCACAATAACCTCATTTCTCTTGCTCAATCTGCACATCACGACGATATCGACGACCTTCAAAAAGCACATACTTGTTGTTGCCTGTGTTATCCGTTCAGCGCGCAATTAATCCCGCACCAATTCCGGACTCACCTCTTCGGCTTTCCCACCTTGGCGCACCGACAGTCTGTCGACTTCGAACTCCCGCTCTCACCTTGCATAGCTCTATAGCATAATGTCTGCATACTACCATTACAATGCCCACGCCGCGCACCCTGCCCCCGTGTCGCACAACCACCATGGCGGCCGAAATCGGAGGGCTCCCCGTCTGTCCATGTCCCAGAATGCTCAGCGGCAGTTCCGAGGCGTTCGCAGCATGAAGGAGCTCAACGAGTCTGTCTCCCTGTCCACCTTCCGCACCAAGTTCGAGACCAGCCGATCCTTTGATCTCGAGGACGACATGGAGTTCTGCCCTGGTCTCTTGACCGAGAACGACGTGAGTTTGCCCGGTGCATGTCCCCCGGCGCAATCGCATCCTGACTCACCATCCCGCAGTTGGTCTCCATCTCCAGCGCATCCGAGCGCTCTTCACTAGCCAGCAACTCTCCCGACTCGTCTCCTACTCAACAACCCAACACTGTCGCCCCTGGCTTCTCTCTCAACTCGACCTCACCTGCGTTTATCCCCCCCAGCTACACCACGCAACACTCGAGCCTCAAGATGCACCAGCCCTCGGCTACCCGCGGCCGTAATGCCATTCCCATCATCAATCCGGCGACCGGCATCACAATGTCCAGCCCTCCGCAGTCGGTGTCGCCTGGCAGGATGCAACAGTCGATGCGCCGGTGGTAGACGAAGCCAAGCTGTATCTTGTATCCGTGACGGGGTACAGGATGCACTTGGGTGTCGTCTCACCGGCGGTGCATCTTGAACTGTAGAACCACCGTCCATTCGTTTTTGGCAACTGTTCATCTTGGCGGGCACATCGAACGACCGAGATTTGATTTTGGCATCATCTTCCCCTGCGGGCTGGGCTCCTCGACGCATCCGAGGCCGCTTCCGCTTGATGCGGTCGGCCTCGCTGTTGGCTCCAACATCTCCGACATCCATCACAACCACAACCTCCCTCCTCCTCCTCCCTTCCTACCTCACCTGTATAAACATCCTTAATCGACATACTCCCTTGTCTCATGGCAAGTTTCAATGAGGATACAACTGGCGCGGCATGAGAAAGATCGATACCATTTTCTGCTTGGGTCTATTTGCTTTAATTGCGACAAATCAAATACCTAGGGTTTGGGGTGTCCGCCTCGCAAGCTGAGGCTGTCCGACACGAACGGGGCGTTATTATATTCCGCGGTTTTGCATTTCAAGACGACATTGCATCGGTGTTTGACGGCACGCGGACGGAAATCTGATTTCGGCATCAACAATTTTGATTTTACAACACGGGACGCAGCGTTGGCCTCCCTACATTAACCACAATGTCTTCTCTTCTCATCACGGTCATGGGTTCATGAAGTCAACAAGAAGAAAAAGAACAACATAGAAGGTGTGCTTTTCACGAGCGGGGTCTTGCGGGTGTTAATCGATCGGTCGCATCTGGGAAATATCTTTTGGGCGGTGGTCAGGATCGAGACGACTGGTGTCAGGTTTTGCTGCGACAACACTACTACAACAACAACAATGCCACCATCCTCCGCAGAGGGGGATGGATGGGATCTGGGAAATCACGGGGTTGGTCGAATTTTTGGTTTGCTCCCTCTGCTGCAAAACGAACAGGAAAAGGGTTCATTTCTGTCCATTTTTCTTCCTTTGTACCATTCCGGGACAGCCTTATATATTTGTCCTCTTTTTTGTTTTCTTACTGATTTGGTCGGGCTGTATGAGCGGGACGTGGGCTCATGTTGCTTTCGGAGTGGTTCATGCTTGGGAGCGTTGCTTGATTGCTCTGGTCTCGTCCTGGGAAGACGGCTTTTTTTATTATCTTTTTTGTCTCGCCTTCGCTAGCATCTGGAGTGATGGGAGGTGGGATACGACATGATCAAAGAGTTGAGCGCGCGGGTCGGTTTTTGGGAAACACTGGGAAGGCCCTCGAGCCTGGTTTTGCAATGCAGCGGTGAACTGCGCATGTGTGGCTATTGTTAACTGGGTACTGGCGCAGTCTGGTTGCGACGACGCGGCTTCGGAGCTGCGAGACGAGAATACACGAACTGTTCAAACACTTGATGTGTACTCGGTGAAGTGTGTATTTGTGATGTGGTGTCTGTGACATGGAGCAACAGTGTGTCGATATCACGACACGGCTCTGGTGACGGGTGCACTGCTGGTGCACCGCAGAGTGGTGCACTACCAAATGTAGTGCAAGTAATGTTGACCATGGCAACTGATTGTCGCTCAAACCAGACCAGCAGGTTGGTCAATGTCGGTCCGTCTGCCCATGATATGATGGCAGAGTCGAAACCCTCTCCCGATGCCTCCCATTGTCGACTCATCAAATGTAACATTTCTCCGTTCCAACAAGAAGGAAAAAGAAAACCGATCCATCCATCCCAATCGGGATAGCCAGAAACGTTAAAAAAGCGGAATCGACAAGAGCCAGGAGAAGAGGAAAAAGTTGATGATGATGATTGATGATGATGCTGGTGACGTCACGGGCGTGTATAAGTGACAAGGTCTCTCTCAACCGGATGAACGAAGCCATGGAAAGCCATCAGATGTTGAATTAGTTTTAAGCTTGTGATTTCTTTTCTATAACTTGGTTTTTTTTCCCCTCTCTACTTTCCTCCTTCTTCTCTTTTACTTGGTCCTTAATTACTCTGACAAGCTTTATTCCGACATTTATATCCCCTAAAACCCCGAGTTGTCGACTAAACGAGAAAAACCTACGGACCAAGTTTCGCTCTCGAGATGATGTCAGCAAGGACCATGACGACGCCTCTGAGCAAGGTCATGCTCAGCAGGGGATCCTTTATTTCGACGTCGTCACGGCTCGGTCTCAAGGAGTCATCAACTCGTATGTCATCAGCAGCAGCAAATCTATTACCCAGAGGTCTAACCTGTTCTTCGGTACAGTACGCTCGGAAGACGGCAAGCACAGCAAGGAGGACGCCGCCCTCGACAAGCAAAAGAAGAAGGGACCCTCCCGCTGGGAGGCCGAGCTCGCCACCAGCAGCGAGGCGGCCGTCAAGGCGGACCGCACGGAGCACGAGCCGCACGAGAAGCTGCAGGAGAGGACCAAGAGGGCGGCGGAAGAGATGTCCAAGACGGGCAGGAGCATGCACGATAATATGTGAGGGATTGGACTTGGAAGGGATGGGTTGGAGTTGTGTTGTTTCTACATACTATAATATGATACATGTTGACCAATGTTATTATATATCCATGCCGAGATGATGATGAAAATCAACACTACAGGGTAGCTGGGTCCCTCCAACACCTCTTATCGACAAGCCCAACCCACGCCAGCAGGTTCTGGGATTATTTGTGCAACCAGCACCCTGCAAAAGACCTCGCCCTGCCCGAGCCCGGAGCCAGGGGATTTCTTGTTCAGGATCCTCCCGCCCTGGATTGGCACCGGAGAGGGCCCACGCTCCACGCAACCCTCACGCAGGAACTGTCACCCAATTCTCGCTCGTCGGCCACGGCGGGTCGCAGCGTGCTTGCGGGACGTAAAAGGGGGGGGGGGGCAAGATTGTCGCCGAGGCGCTGGCGTTGACGATTTTCAACAGTGTGACGACGGCGGCAAAGTAAACAAAGCTATGTGTGCGCTGCACTGCATCTCAACGTCAATCAATCCCTTTCCTTCTCACCCATCGTCAAGGTCGCCCCCGGCGCGACCGTCTTTTGTTGTCCCGTTGCCACAACTGCGATGGATCGCACGCACCCATCTTCTCAACAATGCCTTCTGAGAATCTGAGACCGCCTCTGGCGCAACCCGTCGCTTCGATCTCGGCTAGATCAGCTCAGTTCGTTGAATCACGATCCTTCCCCTTGTTAGCCCTGGGCCAGTCCTCTGCCCTGCCACCATCACTTTGCTGGTCATTTGCCTGGCAGCCCAGGCTACCAT
>JABFEP010003049.1:0-11250 GCA_013618265.1 Fusarium albidum
GCGGTCTCTCTCACCTTCTTGACTCCCCTAACTCTTTTCCGACTTCTTCCATCATCTGCACGTTTCTGCTCTCTCCATCTTTTATAGTCTCACGCGACACTTGCTTCACCCCTTGTTTGTTTTTTTAGGGAGTTTTTCTTCTTCTTGTTTCTCCTCGTATTTTCATCCTTGCCGTTGCTGCAATTTCCCCGTTGAAGGCACGGGCAGAAAGCACAGGCACGCCGCTGACCGAAGAAATACGTACCTCCTCCGGACTGCCTCGGCTTCTCCCGCTATTCGCACACCTCGCGGGGCCGCGATCATTGATACAGTGCCCTTCTTCCCTCTCTCCAAATCCTTGACTCACTCCCACACTCAAACTCTTGGCCCTCTCTCTTCTCCCCCCCGCAGCCGAGGCCAATTTCCTTCTCACGACAACACGCGCGACACCTTTTGCCTCTCGGACAATCTCAGGCTCGCTTTCAATGACTCCGTCGTGAGTCCGTCTGTCCTCTCCCAACCCTCACGGACGCCCCCCTCCGCCGCGGGATCCCTCCGTCCGTCCGAGCCTTCCACCGAGTCCGCTTCCTCCCACTCCTCCTCTCCCGCCCTCGCACGCTTCTCCCCTCCGGTTCAGTTCTACGTCGCCCATCATGTCGTGGAAGGCTTCAGAGCGTCTGATGGACACGATCCGTCACTATGCCAGATTTCCCGCCACCGGCGTCAGCTTGCGCCAGATGGTGCAATTTGGCGAGAAGCCCTCGGTCGGTATGTGTTTTCTGCGCCCCATTGCGGACTCCCAATCAATGCCCTCTCTCTGCAGGCGCTGACTCCCTTGCCTTTCCAGGAACTCTTTTCCGAGCTTCTCAATTCCTCGCCGAGGAGCTTCCCATCCGCCTGGCCCATCGCGTGCAGGAGCTAGACGAGCTACCCGATGGCCTCAGCGACATGCCCTCCGTCATCAAGGTTAAGGATTGGTATGCCCAGTCGTTCGAGGTAATGCGCGCTCCCTCGTGACTCTTGCCCAACCCGAGACTGACAATCCTCCCCTCCCTCCAGGAAATCACCCAACTCCCTCGGCCAGAACTCCCCTCGGATGTCCGCACACGCCTCATGAAGCCTGGTAAGAACCTTGGTCGCCAGGCATTCCGTCTCCCCGCCGCGACCCCCAATCCCTCGATTGACGAGGGCGAGCCCTCCGGCTGGGGAGGTCTCCAGAGCAACAATTGCAACGGCAATGGCAGGAGCAAGGCCGTCACGCGCCGCTACTTCGCCGTCGTCGACGACACGGGCGACTGGCCCGCCGACCTCCACCTGTACAACCAGCGCTTCGCCCAGACCCTGCACCACATCAAGCGCCGCCACGACGGCGTCGTCACCACTATGGCCCAGGGCATCCTCGAGTACAAACGCAAGCGCCAGCGGATGCAGATCGACAGCACCATCCAATCCTTCCTCGACCGCTTCTACATGTCCCGCATCGGCATCCGCATGCTCATCGGCCAGCACATCGCGCTGACCGACCAGAGCCACCACCGCGACCCCACCTACGTCGGCATCATCTGCACAAAGACCAACGTCCAGGACCTCGCCCAGGAGGCCATTGAGAACGCCCGCTTCGTCTGCGAGGACCACTACGGCCTCTTCGAGGCCCCGAAGGTCCAGCTCGTTTGCAACCCCAGCCTCAACTTCATGTATGTCCCCGGCCACCTGTCTCACATGCTCTTCGAGACCCTTAAGAACTCGCTGCGCGCCGTCGTCGAGACCCACGGCATGGACAAGCAGGCCTTCCCCGTGACAAAGGTCATTGTGGCCGAGGGCAAGGAGGACATCACCATCAAGATCTCGGACGAGGGCGGCGGCATCCCCCGCAGCGCCATCCCCTTGGTTTGGACTTATATGTACACCACCGTCGACCGCACGCCGAGCCTGGACCCCGATTTCGATAAGAGCGACTTCAAAGCCCCGATGGCCGGCTTCGGGTACGGATTACCCATATCACGTCTATACGCGCGCTACTTTGGAGGCGATCTGAAGCTCATTAGCATGGAAGGGTAAGTTCCAGCAGCGTGAGCAACTCACACATCAGGACCATCCATATTTTTTGCATGATAACCCGCCAAATTTCATGATTAACACGATTTTTCTCTCTTCCTAGATACGGCACCGACGTCTACCTCCACCTCAACCGCCTCTCCTCGTCCTCCGAGCCTCTCCAATAGCAATTACACAGCGCCGGCGCACAGAACCTCCAGGTCCCCCCCTGGGTTCTCCGCAAACGACTGCAAAGCCGACACCGGGAGGTCTCGGAACGGAAACAGGTGGGCGACGCCGAGGCGGTGGTCAACGCGCCTCCGCAGAGCAACTATACCAGTCCACAGGAAGTCTAATGGTTTTTATTTCTTTCTTGAAAAAGGGAATCATCGTCACCCGCGGCAGAACCGTGCGCCGGAGCAAAAGACGTGCTACGAAAATACAGCAGTCTATAAACTATTACAACAAATCAACATCAACTCCTACAAAGAAGAAAAAGACGAGGCCCGAGTGGCCAACGTCGCCGCCGGCCATTTGCACGCGGACATACCACCAGAACAGGAATGCGCAGGTTACTTGGATATTTGAAGGAGGCGGAAAGAGACTGGTCCAGTCGAGGGAGGGCGATGGCGACGACGTACACGCCCAGCACAACCCGGAACCGGTGCGGACATTGTGGTTCACCCGGCCGGAACGACCGATACGTATACAAGCCGGCCTGACAGTTGGCCTTGACGCTCTGTACAGCATGGCCAAGCGCGCCGTTGCGCGCATGTTTGGGAGGTGAAGAAACAAGACGGCATTCCCCCAACATGGAGGGGGATGTGTATGTGACATTTTTTTATAACCCCTCCATCATCATTAACACACACACACACACACGACTTACTCGGGAGGAATGAAGGAGCGAGAGAGCTCCAATAGCTGGGAGCTTCTGTATGATCCAACAGCAAAGCAAGCTGGGAAGGACGATATGAATTGCGATAAGGAGACGGACATAGGGCATGAGGCATTCGTTGGGTGGTTGGCTGTATTGTTGGCAAAGCATGCATGCATGTACATGGAACAAAAAACACTTCTACGGGAGTCTTGGTCATGGGTAGGAAATATCATTGCACTTGTTGTTTCTTAGCTACCTCTTTGGAGAAACTGTCCTTCGCTCTTTTTTTGTTTCTTTCTCAGAGGCAGATATGGATGGTGAGGCTCTACTTGATGGGCTTCCACGAGGATGGATGGATGGATGGGCCACGGTGGCCAAGAGTCAAGCAGGCCGTAGTCATGATTTGCAGGCAATAAACGAAGGGGAATACACGAGGCATGTAAGGCACAGGATCTTCATTTTGCTAACTTTTCTCCTTGTATGAAGTCTGAAAACCTCACTCACCTTGATGCTCTCAACTCTCAACTCTCATCTCGCTCAACCGTTCCTCAGTACTGAAAACCACCAGTCATCGCGCTGGTCTCAGGGAATAAGCGCTTGGTAGCTAGCAAAACCCATCTCGCAATGTTAAAAGAAAGAAAGCAAAAACAATATAGCACTCAGAAGCTCGTTCTCTGCCTCAACGTCCTGTCCATTAGTTGCACGATGATGAGTGATAAATAAGCCTCGGTGCCGAAAAGGAAGGCCGTGATCCTTATTCCCCGGCTCGCCTCTTGAGTAAGCTAAAAGTCCGAATCATCGGACTCACAGTAGTTCAGTTGTCGCTGCCGTTCGACTTCAGGGTCAGCATGGCGGGTCTTGGTGTGTGTAAGCATAGGTTGTTTCTTCAGCTCGGCTTGGGGGATCCGGACCTATAGGTGTTATTAATACCATTTTAGTGCATAGCCTCTCTCAAACTGCAATCTCACTTCGCTCGCTTTGGGCCATTTCCCGCGGCCACGGCCCTCTTGGACCTGGGACTCCTGGGACTCCTGGGACTCCTGGGGCGCCGGAATGTTCCAGTCACCGATGAGGTTAATCTCCTTGTTGCTGTTCTCGGCAACTGAAGAAGTAGAAGTCGTGCGAGATACGACAGTAGGCTGCTTGGCTGCTAGATGCTGTTTGCCCGCCGGGTCCCATGCATTGTATGGGATCTTTCGCGAGTTGGCAGCAAGGAGCTGTTCGTTGCGAACAGTAGTTGCAGTCGACATGCTGCCGGCCGCACTGCCTGACGCTGGGGGAGGTGCAATCCTAGAAGAAGTTCCAGAAGAAGTTCCAGAAGAAGTCCCAGTTCTGATATTGCGAAGATGCGGTGGCAGCTGCAAGGTGCTTCCGTGGACAACTCCCGTCTGTTTATTCGAGGTTTCGGCGACGCTCTTGGTACCAAGAGATAGACCGCTCAGCCTCTCCAAGTGTGGAGGAAACTTGCTGGTTGTCGAGCGAGCGCCCCCGGCTACACTCGAGGTTTCGGAAGACGCGGTGGTCTGGCTCAAGTCAGTAGGTGCTTCGTTGTGTTCCAGTGGGCCTTACCCGTTCTAGCTCCTCGTTTCTCTCGAAAAAGGAGGCGTTGCTAGTAAAGCCGCGGTTGAATGGGTTTTCCTCCTCCTCCTCAACAGAGATGTGCCCAGTTTCCAGGGGCGAGGGAACCACGCTTGGCTCCTGGGTCTCGCTCCAGGCCACGCAGCGCGTACAAATCTATAGAGCGTCAGCATTGGTACATACAGGCCTGGGTGTTACTTGCATGCTCTTCTCGACGCAGAGTGCTTTTCGAAAACTCCTCGATCGGCTTGATCAGTCGGCAAAGCTCGCAACGGAGCTCCGTACGCGCACCCGCCGTATGCTCTTTGCAGGACATGCCCGAATGGGCGGCGTCGATGGGTTGGCGGTTGTCGATTTGGCGTTGGATCAGCCGTTGCTGGTTGTTGGAAAACTCCGAGAGTGCCTTCCACTCGCCCCCAACCTTGCAGCGGAATCTAGGAGGAGTTAGCAAGCTCTACAGGGCGGCATCCGAGACAAGACTGACCGAAGAGGAACTGCGGCTTGCGTTTGCCTATCGGCGAGAATGGTCAGCAAGTTCTGTTATGGCAGGATCAGGAGCCGACTCACGGCTTACCGCCTCTTCTGTTGGTGTTAGGCATTTTACAGGATAGTCGAAGCTTGCAGTGCGACGAGCCGAATGAGAGAAGAAGAAGATGGAGGGAGGAAGAGGTAGTCCGGGCTTTTGTAGCCGAGGAACTTGACACAGCTTGTTTGCGGGAGAGATGGAAGGCTTGTTTGATCACCTGCGGGATGGCAGAGAAGGATGGCTTGGTTTGATGCGAGAGGGTTGTTTGGTGGGTAAGATAGAAGGTGATGGAAGATTCTGATGTGGTGAAGGAAAGAAGAGGGAGTCAGTGGGTGCAAGTTGGATGCTCCAGGTGACGAGGGGGTCGAAGGAGAAGAGGCCTTAGGCCACCAACGGCAGCGGTGGATGGCGATGAGGGAAGGAGGCGGGCAGGTAAGGTAGGTACGTTTGCGCTCTGGAGTTTGAACAAACAGCGTCAACCAGTAGAGTTCTCTCGAGCTTCGATGCTGGTGAGTGTTGGAAGATTAAGAAAGAAACACTCGAGCAGAAATCGCAACCTCGCGTGTTACTTAAGGACCTCTTCCCGGACAGTGATTCAGTGCCCCTAAGGACCCTTGAGGAGCTTAGAGCTTTTCTTCTAAAGCCGTACCGGGCTCTCTTGCTTGCACGGCTATGGGGGGATATTGTGTGCACGGGAATTTCAACAGGTAGCTTTCCTGTTGAGAGCTATAGCTCTGTTTGCAGACTGCATATGTTATTACGGGAGGCTGCATTATCACTTGTTTTATGGGGCATATAAAATACATTCTGGCTGCGATATATTGGTATCTTTCATGTGTGTTTCCGTCGCAATCTCCCTGGCCCGTGATGGAGTCTGCATCGCCCCTTTCGAATTTAGGTAACTGGGAGGTGGATTCTCTCTGAGAGTGACTACGATAAACTTTCTTAGATGATGACTATTGATGTAGCCCAGTAACAGTATACGGTAGTGTCTCGGCTCCGTTCGTCTGACTAGGTATGTTGGCGTCTGTCTGTCCGCGGTTCGTCGATGAGGTTCGTTCATGAGGCTCAATAGACGCACTAGCAACACTTCCACATCACAATCCACCCACGTGAGGATGGTCTCCAAACAGAATCACCACGCGGTCCAAACACAGCAATGCAATAACCTACACAGTCTTTGCCTAACCTCGGCACCGCCCCTGACAACCACCTCACCGCCCCCTACCCTATACCACTCGAGCGAAAGAAAGCCTTCACCGCTCAACCCGAACCACGGCCCCGGGTTAGCTCGCTGCATCAACCCCAGACTGCCACCTGGCATGCTTCCCAGCCTGACGATTCACAGATAGGTCGCCCATGACAGGGTGTCGTGGTCCCCTGTGGATTCCGTGGATAAATTCGGTGGCTTGGGCCGACGAAAGAGCAACCTGGTTCTCTGGGAATCTGTGGGCTGGGGAGGGCGAAAAGGGATCCGAGCGAACCTGGATCTCGCTGCAGGGCTACGAGACGAAGCGTCATGAGTCGGTCTGGTAGCCGGATGCTGCTGCATCTATCCGGGGCCGCCGGACAAGAAAGTCATTGGTGTTGTCATGTCATGGCATGGCCCTCTAAGAGGGTGCGCAGCGACACGACTTAGCAGTGTGAGCAAACAAGCTATTACACCTCCATGCCCTCCCCCGCCCCGTCAGGCCATGCTGATGCAGTCATGTCGATGTAGTCGTGCGCAAACTCAGCGGATGATGATGGATGTCCCTTTGACTATTCGCTGTGAACACGGGCTTCCAACGCCGGCCCGACCTTGGCGAACGGCCCCATGTGCGGTGCACCGTACATACAAGAATCCACCAGGAAAACCCCCATGCAGAGACAGACACAAAAAGGGGACAAGGTCTAGACCGCAACAACCTCCTTTTGTTCGAGGCGGGCCGCAGGTTTGCCAGATCAGGATCAGAGCAGCTCAAGCGTTAGCCAGGGAAGGGATCCTGGCTGGATGATGGATCTGGGGTAAGTAACCTTTCGACATGCAAGCCGCAGAGTCTGCTCGGGGCAGGTCCTCGAAAACTGGCATCAAGAAACGGGGACGTTGGCCCTCAAAGTTGGGATTCTACGGTTGGAGATGTCCCCTTACTTCGATGGAGACTTGCCCTTTCCGCTTTTGACTATTGTCAAAACAGATCGACAAGTTGCCCGTAGCAGTCGTGTCGAGTTTTCGCGTCTGCAGTACATACAAGCATTGATCAATGACTTCCACCAAAGATGCTGCTGCAGTGACAGGTGACCCCAAGCGGGCTGGGATCGACCGCCATGGCTCCAGGTGGACAGAGATGTTTGCCACATTCGCCCAATTCCACGCAACATACGGGAGCCCCTACCCGGTATCCAGCCAGTGTCGACATGCCAACTCAGTTCCCAGCCAGGCGGGATCAACAGTGAGGCTCAGGTAGATTGTATGGCAGGCAACCTGGAAGCTTGGCACCGTCAATGCCATCATCCATCCTCTCCTATCAACGGTCCAATATTAGAAGATTGAATTGGTAAATACACCGAGTATTTTATCGAACCCCCATTCATTGGTAGCTTGTTTTCTACGAGGGGAGGCAAAGAGGCTGCGTCAAGACAAAAAATACCCATGGCATGGGCCGGATCTGCGCTGCGCTCTAGAACTGGCAAGGATTCCAAGACCTCCCTTTTTCTCCAACCGGAGGAGCTGCCAGAAATCCCGACCCCCTCTCTCTAAAGAAGTGAGACTTTTTTTCTCTTCACCCCCTGATATTATGTTGATCCATAGGCTTGGCAAAGGGGAAAAAACAACAACATGACATGAATGGTTGGCAAAGAGGTCCGTGGACGAGACTTTTCACGACCAAGAGACTTTCCTGGCAGTGTCATTGGGCGCCACGCTAGAGAGAAGAATCGAGGATGCTCGAGGCTGTCTCCGTTCGACGGCGCGCAGTGGGGCACACAAACCACGGGGCGTCCCATCGGGAGGAAAGCCCTCTTTGACGGCTGCACTCCACAAAATGTCAGTTAAAAGAAAGTTCCCCAGCGTTGCTCCCGAGGCTGGGGGGAAACTCTGTCCGCACGAGGATGGGCGGTTTCGGGGGTGAACTCAATGGGTGGCGGGCACACACAACAATGGACAACAACAAAGACACAGAGAGAGGCTGAAGAAGGTTGGGATGAGCTGGAGGATAAAAAAAAAAAAACTAGGAGTGCGTTTGCTCGCTGTGGCGCAGAGTTTAACAGTGAGGCGCTCGCTTACAGGCAGATACGAGTCAATGCGGACTTGCTGCAAGGGCAGTACAGTAAGGAAAGACTGGGCAAAAAAAAGCAACGTTTATGAGAAAAAAAAAACTTGGAAGGCTGGAGAACTCAACAAACATGACGGCGAACTGGACGAAAAGACATGCGCAATTGGTTGCTGGAGGGAGAGAGAGCCATGGTGAGGACCCAATGACGACAGGTATGGTATTGGCGACGGACGCTACTGCAAATTGAGTGCAAATTGAGTGCACACCCGTTTTTAAGGCACGCATCCAGGCACAAGGCACAGAGGAAGGTTCCATCCATTACAGCACGACGACGTAGGTCCTGCCCGTCCTGGACGTCAACAAAGGGCGAAACAAGACCCGCAAACGAGGCGAGGGCGGAACAGGCTGACGAGTTTGGATAATATTCCCATCAGCAAGCAGCACAGCCTCTCTGTACCTTTTTTTTTCTTTGCCGGCAGCCTCTGCCAGCCCATCAGATAAGTTAATACGAACATGGCGCCTATCATCCATCTGGATCCTGCCCGCCTCAACCCCTCGATGGACCCTCAGGGTCTTCCATAAGACGCGACATATCCCGTCAGCCACCATCGCCAACCCCTCAGCCGCCCGGGCTGGGAATGTGTGAACGGGCCTCACAGAGATCCTGCGTACTCGAAGAATTACTCGCATCATCTGTGCATGCGGCCGCTGAGAGAGAGACATGAGTGTCGCGCAGGGGGCTTCCTGGGGGCGCCATCTGGGACCGCCATGACACTTCTCTTTGCCACAGGCCACAAGGTGACGTGAGAGCGCGAGCCTGAGCCTGAATTAGAGCTCGGGAAAAGGGCCATCGCATAACCGTCGAAACCCCGCCTGCTCTCCCTCAGGCCAATTCGGGTCGCTGTCTGGGCCACGCCCGCGGCCAAACGTCCTGCGAGGCTGGGTGACAGGCGCGCCGGTGGCAGGCATGCGGCGGCTCCTGAAGAGCTTCCCGCGTTTCATGCCGGGGACCTCGGACAACCCTGCCGGGGAGACGAGAAGGGAGGCATCCAATGCGGGATCGCAAACGAACCAAAAGCAACGGGCGAGCGAGAAATTGAGCATCAGCAGCAGATGCTAACACTGCGAGGGCGACGACAACCGCTGCGAGAGGGATCGACGCCCAGGGCGTCCGCTCTGTTGGGGAGGAGGATGATCTGGAGACCTTTGGCTGGCCAGGATTGCTCTGCTTCGAGAAGCCATGCCCAGTCTTCCCGACACCGGGCAGGCCGGGGAATGCTACGGTGCTGTGTCAGCGTGGCCGGCCGCCATTTCTGTGTCCCTGGATGCACCACAGGCAATCTCCGTTCCCCGGGCCCTTGTTTCCTTTGCATTGGGACCGACTCGGCGGCATCGTTCCAGGGTCGGAGGACCTGCCACAAAGAGCGGCACGCACGGTGTCCGTTAATTCACGTCTCTTTTGACGGGAAGTCAGAAGGGAAGGGCGGGCTGCGGGATGGATGAGACGGGGCCCTAGTGAAGGAGTTTCAAGATGTCTGCGGGAACAGCGCGGTACCTGCAGCAATCTCTGGAGGGTACACAGGAGAAGCACGCGCCTCCAGGCACAAGGACAAGTACAGAAATGTGAAATCGACATGTCGATTCACAGTCCGGTGGATGGCACCCCCTGGCAGTGGCCCCACAGCCCGGCCGTTGGCTCGTTGTTTGGCGTCTTTCTCAAAAAAAGCACACCAAGATTTGCCATGAGGACACGCGGGATGGAGATGGGAGAGAAAATCCAGACAAAAGCCGAGCTTGCCTTCAGCCCCCCCGAGGGTCAGGCTCCTTCGCCCAGCGGGACGGGACACCGCTTATACCTGGTCGATGAGAGCTGGATGTGCCGCATGCAAGCTCTCGCCTCGTAACTGACTGTACCTGTTAGTTTGAATGGCATGGCATACGTTCCGAGGTGACGGGCATCTGGGCCTGGATGAGGTTCATGCGCATCCCTGCAGAAGGCTAGGAGATTCGTTCAGTGGAATAGCCGTGTCAGAGTGAGAGCCGGCCACAACAAGAACGACTCGCGAAAAACTGGACCTCTTTTTGCATGCTCTCTGGACGGGTGAGGGCTTGTGGCGTTTATGTCCGTAGTTATGCCCTTCATGGCGGTGATGCGTGCCGCATAACTGGGCACCACCAACGGACTTGTACACGTGTGTGGCAGGGGTTCGCGCGTTTCGAAAGGGAAAAGCTCTTCCCTGTCCCCCCATCGCAACACCTCCCCGTCGGCATGGGGGGGGATCTTCCCGCTGGGCATAACTGGCAGCTTATAGCTCTAGCTCCTGTTGCTCTGCGACATCACAACAGCGAACTCTTCCAGCGTGTTTCGTCGTTCCAACGGCGGCGGCGACGGCGCCCCTCCATGGGGGAGGAGCTGGTGGTGGTTCCTTTTCTCCCCCTCTTCTGTCCCCTCCCCCTTTTTTTCCACTTTCCCGGTCCCAGGTCCCTGGGCATGACTTTGCGATGAAAGAAGAGACCGGGCAGCGTCTACTAGTCTAGGCTAGACAGGCAGTTTGATTACATGCTGGCCCGGCTGCCCCGGCCGCTGGAAGACGGCCTCCGCACGTACCAACGAGCGTACGAAGGGTCCTAAAAAGAGATGGAAAGGAAAAGAGTTGGTGGGTTTTGGAGGGGCGGCCCCGGAAGCCAATTCATGCCACCCGAGGCGCCCTGGCGCCGAGGAAAAGGGCCCCTCTTTTCGCAGCCCAAGACTCTGTTCGATAACTCTGTACGACGAGGCGCGACTCGCGAAGCGCCAGACCTCCAGCCTTGGGCCCGTCTTCTTGTCGAGGAACTGCTTCAAAGGCATGCATCGGCCGGTTTTGTCGGCCTGTGAGGGCCGCCGGTCACGAATGGGAAGGAGGCCTCGCTCGCCACTTGAGTGGCCGTCATCAGGGTTCCAGAACAGGATTTTGAACGGTTGCGCAATAAGCTTTGCTGCCATGATTTGCCCAAGGCTG
>JABFEP010003052.1:0-10918 GCA_013618265.1 Fusarium albidum
CATACATGCTCGCCAGTATCGCCAGATCGACGAGCAGCACCCCCGCCGTGACGACCCTCCACACTTTAACATCCGAGCCCACGCGCAGGACCCCCCCGAGCGTGATCCCCACAAAGGCGTAGAGCGCAGCGAGCTGGTGGTATAGGAAGCCCTGCTGGGGGTCGTACGTCGACATGCTCGACGGGATGAGGCCGTCGAGCATGAACTCGGGGGTGAAGATGAGGGCGTAGACGGTTGGTGCGAGGGAGAGGGGGTCGATCCATGTGAACCAGGTGCGGTAGAAGCTGGGGATGGATTGGGGCATGTTGAGTGTAGATGGAGAGGAGTGATGGAGAATGAGGATTTTGTTGCTGGGGATGGACTGAATTTAAACAAAATATCAGTGGTGGCGCAGAGGTCAGCATTTAAAGTCTTAGGTAAGCTTATAGGACAGGTGAGCCGACTATTACATCTAAGCTAGATCCAAAGAGCCCTCGTACACCTCCCAGGAACTATCAAAAATATCCATCATCCACGGCTCCTCAGCCAACGACTCGAGAAACCCCTCCGGAAACTCGACATCCACCGGATCGTCAGCAGCCCACCCCGACGGACACTTGTCCCTCATCTCCGCAACCATCAGCGTCTTAATAGCCGTCAGCAGTCCCGTCATCTTGAAGAACAGCCCCCTTCGCGGCCCCGGAGCATCCACGAGGCCCAACGCCGCAGGAATGTCCCTGACAATGTCACAAGAGCGGTCCAACAGCTCCAGCACGTCGGCCCTCTTTCGGACCTCGTCTACATCCCAGCCGGGCTCGCTGACGGTGGCGAGCTTGAAGAGGACGACCATGCAGGTGAGGTACTGGGTGAAGAGGTCGACGGACAGCCCGACCATGTCGCCGAGGGGCATATCCATGAAGAGGGCGAGCCATGCTTCTGCCGCGGTCAGGACGGACTCGAGGTGCTGGATCCTCTGGATGTTTGTGGACGAGGCTTGGGGTTTCCCTATGAGGAGCTTTTTTATGACGAGGTCAGTGTTGCCGAGGTAGAGCTGTGTTGATCCTAATGAGTCAGATACATCGAGAAACATTCAACAGGGCTCTTACTCTCAGAGAGCACGTTGGCGGGCAAGATCTGTTGGATATCGGATAGTTCCCGCGACAGTGCGTTGATGAGAATCGTAGAGGGTCCCTTGTCGTCTAGGGATATGTGGTGCAGCTGTGTGGTGATGAGCTGACACTTGATCTGCGCCGCCAGCAGGGTGTCCAGGTGCGTCTCTTTTCCCTCGAATAGAATCGCCAGGCACTCCTCCATGTAGGGCGTCCAGGCCAGGGGTTCTGTCTTGTTGTACGCCGTCCAGGTGCCTGATGAGAGGTGGAAGAGGGCGAGCAGTGTCCGCCGCTCCTCGAGTGACCGTGGTCTCAGGGTTGGAGGGTCTTGGGCGGTTTCGCGACCGTACTTGGTGCGGCGCGAGGGTTTCTGGGGCGGATCGTGTTGGAGGTTCAGCTCAAATGCCAGGGAGACGGCTATTTGGGATAGCATGGCCATGAACGGCTTGTCTTTTTTGAAGTAATGTGACCTATTGCCCAAGGATGTATTCCTGAGAATGGACGGCCTGTAGATAACCATATGTCCCTTCTCACGCGGAACCCATCCCAGAGGGCTCATGTCAAAACAAATTCCACGGTGAAGTGCACATGACTCACCAAGAAGCAAAGCATATAAGCCCAATGAGCAGGTCAAGACTCGCAAGGTGCTCCCAGACTATTCTCCTGGATATGACCTGCCATATCGTCTCCTCCATCGCAAACTGCTGAGCCGTCTGCTTTGTGCTCAGGGCCATTACAACAAGCCAGGTAAAGGGCTTCTCCTGACGCAGGTCGGACGCACGGAGCACGCTCGGGAGATGCATGAAGGGGAACGTTGGCAGGAAACAACGCCGAAAGGTATTCAGCTGCTCTCCTGCGATTCTGTCCGAGAGCGCGTGTCTAGCCATGTCGCCGAGGATTATAGCATCAGGACCGGGCTGAGCGGGCCGCAGGAGATCAACCTCGCCAGAGGCAATGTCTATGGCAACGTCGGGATTGTACTCGGGAGGAGATGCAGAGATGGTGTAGTCGGGGGGCGGGCCCAGAGTCGAGGGAGTGTTGACTGAGAGGAACTGGGGTCCGACTGTAGGTCCTTGGGTATTTTGAGATCGTAGCACAGAAGCTATATCGTCGAGTCTGGAGCCGTTCGGCTGAGGTGACGCCGAAGCCTGATTCTTCCTCTTGCGGACACCAACGGATGGTGCACAGGATAGATTGAGCCGCTGGCAGCTGGTTCGCCCTCAGTCGTCTGATGCTGAACCGCGTGAGATGCTTACCGTTCGCACTTTGACTCGTCGGGACGGTAGAAGCATTTGCTTTTGGCGCGGGAGCAGCCGGTGCATGCGCGGCCGTAGGGGGCGGGACTCCATGACCCGGAGGGTCGACTTGAGCTTGGGGGCATGCTGTTGACCTGGAAAAGAATGAGGTTGACGGTGAGATGGTGCGGGTTGAAATCCGGAGTTGTGCCTGAGGCAATCGCCAGCGGGATTGTCAGCGAACCCCGCGGGTTTGACACCGGACTTGATAGAATCCACGGGTTTCGTCTTAAAACACCTGCTATAAATAAAGGAGCCTCTCTCCTTGATTCAGAACAACATCAAACAACAACCTCAATTACAAACTACTCTACTCTACCATTTCAACTTGCTTACCTCTTAATCTTCCAATCACTTCACCTTACCCACAATGACCGGAGGAATCAGCTTCATCCGCCAGAGCTTCTTCGCCGGCAAACCACCCCTGACCTCAACCGACATCCCAGACCTCTCCGGAAAAGTACGTCAAACACCTTCTACTCCCCCACAGCAACTAACACCCCCAGGTAATCATCGTCACCGGAGCCAACACGGGCGTCGGCAAAGAAATCTCCCAGCTCCTCTACTCCCGCAACGCCAAGGTCTACATGATGGCACGCTCCGAGCAAAAGAGCCAGCAGGCCATGGCCGCCATCAGAGCCGCAGTCCCGACTTCTACCGGCCACCTCGTCCACATCCCCCTCGACCTCGCCGACCTCCCCAGCGTGGCGTCCTCGGCGGCCGAGTTCCTCCGCAGGGAGGACAAGCTCCACGTGCTGTTCAACAACGCCGGCGTCGGGTACCCGGAGAAGGGGTCCCGGACGAAGCAGGGGTACGAGCTCCAGATGGGTGTCAACTGCATCGGCAGCTTTGCCCTCACGCAGAAGCTTACTCCTCTTCTCGTCTCCACGGCGGAGACGGCCCCCCGGGACACCGTCCGCGTGGTCTGGGCGTCTTCCACCGCTGCAGAGGCGACTCCCGTGGGGGACTACATGCAAAGGGTCCGGAACATCGAGGAAAAGAGCTCCTTTGAGCAGTACTGCCTCAGCAAGCTGGGAAACTACTTCCACTCTGCGGAATTTGCTACCAGGCACAGGGATGATGGGGTCGTGTCTGTTGCGCTCAACCCGGGGAACCTGGACTCGGAGTTTTGGCGCACGCAGGGACCCGTCGTGACGTTTCTGCTGAGGAATCTGGTGCTGCATCCGCCGGTGTATGGGGCGTATACGAATCTGTTTGCGGCCTTCTCGACAAAGGTCAATCTGGACAACTCGGGGACTTTTGGTAGGTAATCTTTGCGATGTATAGACAATTGCTAATGGTGTTAGTCGCTCCGTGGGGAAGACTCTGGAATGTCTCGCGAGACATGGTGGCTGGGGCAAAGTCAAAGACGGAGGGGGGGACTGGAATTGCAAAGGACTTTTGGGAGTGGACTGAGGCTCAGGTCAAGCAGCACTGTTAGGGTTCTTTAGTGATGTTGTGTTTTCTTTGATATAGATAGTATGTTAATATATGGAATGAAATCAAAACCTCATACTAGATGTAGATAGTCCTCTAGGGACAGAAAAAAACCATCACAGGTTGAGCTGCGATTCGACATGGTCCAGGCGTACGACCTCATCCCCAAGCTAACAGAAATGCTTGTTCTCCTCTGTAATTCCCGTGCCCTCGGCACGACCCCTGCTCCCATCCTCCTTTGTAGTAATCTCAGGGTACACCTTGATGTACTCCGAGTACCGCGGGAACCCGTCCAGGTCGTCCGGGAGCGTGACCTCGTTGCTGACAACACCGACGAGCAGACCATCCAGGCGATCCCTGTGGCTTCTGAGCCTGCGGCCGTCCTTGTCGACGACTTCCCAGTGGAGGTTCGTCTGCAGATACGTCCTGACGTCGTCTTCCCCGAGGCTGGGCAGCTGGCCGGCAAAGTACCGCTCCGCGAGGGCAATAGTCAGGGGGATCTGACCCGTGATCTCGACGCGGGCGGCCTGGTCCTCCTGACACTTGCCGCAGGACGTCTCCTCTGCTTGACCAAAGGGCGAGAAAGTACCGACGTGGTAGGGCGACACAGAGTAGAGAACGGTAGGTTCCTCGGGGGGTACGGGGCCGAGGAAGATGTGCACTAGGTATTTCCCTCCCAGGGCGTGCTTGACGGCCTTGATGTTGACGAGCCACTCTAGGTAGGTATCGCCGTTGACCAGGTCGTCCACGGAGAGGTCCTTGGGGATCTGCACCTTGGGGACCTCCACGGGAAGGAGGATGGACTCCAGGCTAGCTGCGACGCTGGGCTCTGCCGCGTGGGCGAGGGACAGCGCCGTCAGAGCCGTGTTGGGAGCCTCAACCCTGCCCACCTGCGTGAGCCTCTTTGCGCGCTCCCTGAGAGTGACCTCGGGATTCTCGTTGCCCGCCCTGCTGGCGAGAACCATGTTGGCGAACGACGCTGACGGGTACAGAACGCGGAGCTGCTCCCTGATGCTGTCGCGGTAGACGGCCCGGTCTGTAAACTCCCACGACCTGGTCTCGGGGTACGCGTACCCAAAGGTTGCCGTGTCGCGGACCTCGTCCGACGTCCAGAACGAGTCTGCGCTGCTGTAGAAGGGCAGGAGCGGCGTGCGGACGTCCTCCCTGCCTCGTGCGGGGGTGGCCCAGTTTCCGCTCCTTGCCTGCTGGGCCGTGACCCATGCGTCTTGTCTGTCGGGGTTCTCACGAAGGCCCTGCCAGATGGCGAGAAGACGGTCAATGTTCCTGTAACAATTAGCTTGTGTCAGACAACAGCGGGTTCACTCACGTATGGTGAAGCCAGAATATAGGATCAAACGAGGAAATGGCAGGATCCGTCATGTGTCCGTCCCTAGGAATCCCGTTCTTGTCGGAGCCGCTCCCGCCGGTGAGATTGTGCAGGGCGTTGTGCACATCCTCGAGACTGCCGAAGCCGCGGCCTTTCACGACGGACTCGTCCTGACCGGTGGCCCCTTCCCGGGGAACCCAGAGGTTGTGGCTCACCTGGGTGAAGAGCTCGTACGACTGCAGAAGATACACAACTCGCTCGCGGAGATTGATCTCCATCTGCGTGTTGCCGCGGACCCCGTTGGTCCACGGCGTGATGGTCTCTATGAGGAGGTCCTGCTTCTCCTGGGGGGTCTCTTCCTGGTCTGTTGCGCCGGTTCGGTGGTACCGAGTTGTTGTCGACAATCCATCAACCTATCCTGTTAACGAGGCCCCTGGTGGAAAATGCTCTACTCACCTTGAGGTTCTCGTCGGTACCGGGTCGGAACTGGTACGAGTACAGTGGGTTGGGGATTTCCACTGGTTGGCCCTCCTCGAGGTCTCTGTACTCTTTGTACTCCTTTCTAAGGCTCTCTGGCATCATGACAGGAACGACCCGCGACTCAGTCGCCTCGTCAGGAAACACGGGGTGGTCTGGACGAGCCCAGTCTGCGGAGTGTCAGCACAAGCAGCAGTAGACTGGCTTGTCTCCTCACCCCAGAACGGCATCCGGAATGTCTCGGCGGCAGCCAAGTACTTGTCCCTGCCTTCCTCATCGGTGAACTGCTCCGCCACATGGACCATGGCATCACGGAGGAGAGTCTGGGAGTGACTTATTAGTAGCTTGTCTCCCGGGCCGGGTAGATGCGTACCTCGAAGAGAGCCAGATATGGCCTATGCCACGTGAGGAACAGGATGGAGGTGTGGGTGCAGAAGCCTCCAAAGTCGTTGGGATTGCTCTCGTTCCTTGGCCTTGCCAGTCTGAGAAGGTTGCGGTCATTTTCAGGCCATCCCTTGTATGGAAGACCATGGATTCCTGCACTGTCAGCTGCCATTCACTGTCCTAGAAGGGGACTCTCTCACCGGCTACTTGAAAGTACGATAGCAGCTTGTCCTGGGGAACGAGCTGGAACTGCCAGAGACCGAGCAGATAGAGGTTCCACGCGTCTTCGTCCTTCTTGAGATCCCGAAGCTCCAGACGGATCCCCGGCTCCTGTCCGGGCTTGAGGTCGATGCCCCGGATGGGGTAAGGTCCGGTTGGGTCAGGGGGGTTAAAGGGTGGCATTTTGGGTGCTTTGAGTTGACAATAGCACATACCTCTTCTTGACGGTACATGGTCTTCTTATAGTGTTCCAGATTCCCCGCGTTAATACACTTCATGTGAGGTCATCCGTCAGCTAGACGACATGTCATGATGTCTCACAATCACAACCAATAATTTGCCTTCCCGCATCAAACTATCGACACGACTTCTCGGCACTCTAGCCCCAATCTGTCGCCGGATGAAACTCGCCGGCATGAAAGAGCAGCGGCAGTTGAGGATATGCCTCGTCGGGCGTTATGTGGCGCCGGCACGGGGACGGTTTGGGCCGTCCCGGTTGCGCAGCGGTGACGGGCTGACAGGCCTCGCATGGTGGCTGCTGACAGGCAGTTGGGCTGACTGCAGGGGTCAACTACAACGTGGATTGCTACACTCATGGTGACAAGAGTCATGGACTTTCTAAAAGATACTCTTTGAATAATTGCTTGGATTTATTTATGAAAGATGGCCACACATAAAACTAGAATATAATGCCGGCTTTGATAGGCACTACTATACCAGCCTGTCTGGGTTCTGACCGATCTGACCTCAGCTGATGTCTTCAGCCGCAGTCTGATGGGGAATTCGAGATGCAGATGTGGAAACACTGTCTCACATCCAGTCAACTGACTGCTGTCGTGCCCTGCGACGCGGAGATGCCGTAGGTGGCTTGTGCATGCATGGTAAACGTAGATCTCATCCTGCTGGTAGGCAGAACCTTGCAATTATATGTTGATACGGGATGCTGTGCAATGGCATGGCGCCCATCTTACCCTGTAGCTACTATGGCTTTCGTCGTGTTTGCTATATGCCTTGGAGGCGGGCAGCAAAGGCCGGCTGGGTCGAGAAGCGAATCGCCAAAGCAGACTATATTGACCGCGGAGTGAAACCCTGAGGCTCAAAGCCATCTGGACATGTTGAATTCTTCCCGGGACGGTTTAGCTTGTAGTTTACGTTGGAACTTGAGTCCCGGCGCTCAAAGATTTGCATCAGTGTGAGCCCAATGTATAGCCGCCAAGGACACTAGATACCTGCAAAGCCCGGACAGCATCATGGTCCTCAGGAGGACGACGGCAGGCACAGTACTTGGGTAGCTATCGTGGGAGCATGGTCAATCTTTGCACAGGCTCACTCAACATCTTCTGGTCTGGTGACCCTCAGTCTTCTTGATGGCTTCTTTGACATCAGGTCTGTTTCCCAAGTGCACCTACTTGCCAATGTCTGCATCGTCCTCTCATGACATACAGCTGGAGAAGCCGCCACGCCCCCTCGTACTCCCCATTGGCTTTCAAAACACTCTCAACACGGCGGGCACGGTCAACGGCGTCCTGGGCAGTCTCTTGGGGTGTAGCAATTGGATCGTTGCCGTCATGTGCCGTGGTGTTGGCTTAGTTGCTATCTCATCAAGCAAGGTGTCTTTATAAGAGCTAAAGGACATTGACAACAACAGTCATCCAAGGTGAACCAGACCGAAACGATAACACACTACAAGCAAGGGCAATAAAACGTGTGATATCTTCAATGTCCTCTGTAGGCATATCCAAGTCCTGGAAATGCTTTTTGGGAAGTTGAGCCAGGTAAAATAGTCGCCACCTTTCGAATGGTGGTATCTCTTTCTGTTTGCTACCTGCCGGAGATACAAGCGCCATGAAAGCAAGCAGATTGAAAGAAGAGATGACTATGAGGTTCGCGACAAGTGGATGTACAGCCTGTATGGATCTGGGAGGCAAAAGCTCACAAGAGAGTCTAAAGAAGATGGTCAGTCTTGTCCATAGATGATCCACAATGATAGTGAGATAAGTACGACGAAAAATGAAAACCTTGGAAATCACAACGAAAGACGCTGAGCTGTTCCTCCCCCTGGATAGCGCGTACATCGGCGTATGAGTATCCAACCATGAGCTGATAGGATGAGCTACTCCAGTGACTTTGGCATGTTCCAGCGCTGCCGTGATCAGACTTTTGCTCTGGAAACACTCCAACTCTGGCCTCGGGTCAAATTATTTGGGTATACAGTGATCACAAACTCGGTGCCAGGGCGAAGGGATGCCCTCCATTTGACACTGGTAAGGGGAGACCACCTCAGTTTAGGAGCTGACGCGGCTTGTGCTTGATGTATGTAGCTATCATGGTGTTGACCTGTATGGCTCGTCTTCTAGGCCTTGGCAAGAGTGAGTGGCAGCCCTGTGCTAATACCTTTGGTTTGCGCCCGAAGCACAACGCAATAGTCTAGATGCCAGGCCCACCACCAACTAACCCGAATCGTGTACTTTGGCCATCCTTCTCAACCCGGGTTTTATTGTATTTTCACTCTTGTTGCTGGCACTTGGTGTCGTTCGTGCTCTGACCAGTCGGTACCTGTTTGTCAGTTCCAAACATCGACTTCTCGTCCTCGAGGTTACAAGACAGACAGGATAGTATCCCAGGTTACTCTTCCATTGAGACGCCTGCCGTTCTTGGCCTGCACCTTTTCGCACGAGCGGGTTGCATTGTTTCCGGGGTCCCCGGTCCGATAAACCTTCCTGGCAGTGCCCCTGAGCGTGGAATGCAACCGTTGGATCGGACGGCCCGGCTCTTGTCAACGGCCCAGCCACTCCCGCCGTCTGCGCCAACCTCGCTTTGCCATCCTTCGGGACTCAACGCTGCTTTCCGCCAACTACCAATGCTACCTCTTCAGTCCCGACGCACCCAGACAAGCTCGATACTATCGACGGAAGCAATTCTCGTCTGGAGCAGCACATGTTCACTATTCTAGTTGAGTTTTGCGCCTCCTAGAGCAGGTTGCTTCCACAATGATAAAGCAGACGATTTCTTTTGCCTCGTTAGATATCTGGCACATGTCCACGTCGGCATCCGGATGCCCAGAGACCGATTTCTTGATCAAACCTGTTCAGGACCAGTTCAAAAGCTCACTCTTTTAGATTCAAGTTCTGGAATCATGATCCTCTTCCAGCTATCGGTAGATCTGTTGCGCTCTGGTGTTGTCAGTGTGGCTGTCGGTCTTAGGTTAGTCCCTAAAGATATCTTGTTAGATGCTATGCCGCTCATGTTTAATTCCGCTGACGAAGCGGACTGCAAGGTCTATATTCCCTAGGCCAAGATACTCGTTCCATTATCCCAGAGACTAGTTTGTCGACCAAGTCATGTCTGACCAGGTCGTTTCTCTAGAGTCTAGACTTGGTTCCAGTCCGAATGGCGCATGCCCAATCACACGCTCCATCACAGCAACCACCTTCCCCGGGAGAGGCGCCAAGCTTGAGCACAAGTCCAACTACCCGAAAAGACCGCATGGGAAAGTCCCTCATCTTCCTTTGCAATTGAGCAATAATCTGCCATGTCAGCCCTGGGTTGCACTCATCTTGCACGTGGCCATCATTACTGGGGATGGCCATTGCCAGCTGCGGAACCGCGTCCGTCGTTGCAGCCTGTGCCTGGCTAACAGACGCCATGTCACTCGGGCGTGTCACCGGAGCGGGACCGGGGAGCACGCCACTTGACTACATTGACAGGATGCAGGGTCGGCATTAGCTATTAATATAATTATTTGTATGTATTTATGCATATCTCAAGGGCAAATTCGGCTGCCAACGACAACCATGTCCATGCAGACGTGGCTGAAGACTAGCAGCACGGCAGTTTAATCGGCAAATACTAGTCATCATCCAGACAACAGCACTACTGCACAGCTACTCAAATTGCCAACCCAGCAATTCCTCGCGACCCCTTCCTGACAGGCCCTGACTGACTGACTCGCGAAATGCATCCGTCACCACTAGCGTACCCTCCGGATCGACCTTCCCGCATGATTCATATAATTAGCGACCGCCTGGGTAGCAAATCGCCAAGTGCCTCAACGGGGATCATGACACGAGAGGCGGGGGGATTACCCATCAGGGACAGATCTAGAGCTTCCCCGGTCCCCATTGAGTCCTACCAGGGGGCCAACTCAATCCCAGGATAGATCTGGAGCTTCCCCGGTCCAGGGGGCGGCTGGGGGGTGCGGGCTCGCCCGGTGGACAATGCGTGGAGAGGCCTCGCTGCAGGTCTGGGGACCCCGGAGCTGTTCCTCATGCACTCAACCAACAGGTCGACCAACAGGACCAACAGTGTGGACCATCGACTCTGCGGAACCGAGATGCATCAGCGACAGTACATGGAAGAACCAATATAAAAACAACCAATCCGTCCACATCTATCGTGCATGCATACATCATACATACGATCTGCAAGATCCCTCCCCTTCACCATGCGTCCCACCGCAGCCCTCCTCCTGGCATCCACCCCCTGCACCCTCGCAGCCTCCCCCTTCATCAGCACCCTCCTCGACCCCCTCCAGCACCTCATCCAGTCCGCTCTCTCCGGCGACGGCATCAAGGTCGGCCACCTGGGCTCATCCCTAGGAGGGATCCCCGGCGTGGACACCACATACGACTACGTTGTCGTGGGAGGCGGCACCGCCGGCAACACCATAGGATACAGGCTCGCCAAGGCGG
>JABFEP010003057.1:0-10107 GCA_013618265.1 Fusarium albidum
GCACTGGGCGCCGAACCAAATACCACTGTGCCCCGATGGCAGCCGTTGAAGAGGGGGAACAACGTCAGATGAAAATGGAAACGGGATGGCACCCTTTTCGCCGAAAGCCACGAGGTGGCCAGCCATCATCAAGTTCATCAACTAATCAGGAACCCCCTCCCTCACACCCTCATCGGGGGAGGGAAGAGGACCCTGAGAAGGAGGCAACAGCAAGTTCTCACCTGGCGTCACAGAACTACAGTATACGTACCACCCAGGCAGTTAACATCAAATGCCCGATCAGCAGGACGGGACGACGGGACACCAAACGAGATGCCCTCCTGCCCGAGTTCTCTTCTCAATGACTCGAATCCGCCATGATATAGGTAACTAAGTAACTAATTATGCTTTCCCCTCCATACTTTATTTATTGCCACCGCATCTCCCTTTCTCATATCTCTTCTTGCATGAGCGAGTCATCAGTCATCCACCCCAAAGCGTAGCCCACGCGGTGAAGACACATGCCAGACATGGTGGGAAAAGTCAAACAGCTCCTGGCTCCCACTGCCATCATGATTTGTCATCCAGTGCTTTCCAGGCAGCCCTACTGAGGAGGCAGGAGGAGCCGACCACCGGGGCGACCAGGCACGCCAAGTAATCCCTGTCTCGCATCAACCAGGGGGAGGAAAAGATTCCAAAGCGTCTCCATCTTCTTGGTGTGGAGGGATAATTACACCATTGGACCTTTCGCCTTATCGCCTAACTTGACAATTGGCTTGCTGACGTTCAGCTCCGGAGAGGTATTTTCCAACGGGGACCCGTGAATTCACCTTCTCCTTTAACCATGGCGTCCCTTAAAACCTGTACTCTTCAAATCTTCACCTGCCAGTTTCTTGCTTTCTTTCCGCCCATCACTCCCAGAAACCTGGCCTTCAGTCAGGCTGGCCATCCATATTAGAAGTCGGATACGGCCGGCAATCGGAGTGATATCCCGAGGAGCACCGCGGAGAAAAACCGACAATCCTCCGGTGGATGCCGGATAGACTCCGCTGCCGTCTCGAATAGAGATCTCTGGGCATTGCACTCCGCGTTCGACATTCTAGCAAGTCCTCCGCGGCTTTCTCTTCGGGAACTAGTGTCAGATCTATCTATGCATGGGATAGGTAATTCTTCGCGCTGGCTAACACTATTACATCTTCCCTATTCAATTGCACATGACCGTCAATATATTTACTATGCCCATGGTCAAACTATCCTCAGCCCATCATCTCCACGCAGCGGAAAACCTCCAGCCAGAATCGGGATAGGCCATGGAGAGAAACATCCAAGCCTACGTTGCCCTTTGCATGGCCCCAATTATAATACATCTTGAGAATCCCACAACATTGATTACTTCCCCTTCAGATTCAGCGCCTGAAACACCTCTCCAATTCGACTTGCGTTCCAACCTTCTGCCTCTCAGTTGAAATCTGCGTTTCCCTGAGCGTTTGCATCCGGCTCCCCATGCATCTCGTAGAAGTGGAAGTATCGAGCCTCAGCCCTCTGCTGGTGCGCCTCATCCAGTTCTTCTCTGGAAGCGCCGTTCTCCTTCAAGCTGTCTCCATTGGACAGCTTAGCTACCGAAGACGGTCTATATGACGGTCAGCACATCGATCAGCCATGGTAGGAAAAAAAAAAGGTGTCAACTCTTACCCGTAAATTTCACGGTCAACCCTCAAAAACACCTTCATCGCATCCTTACTACCCCGCTCAACAAGATAGTTGAGGTACACCTGGGCGAGTTCTTTCTTGACTGCCGCGGAGAGGCGACTCCGATCCCGAAGCTCGTCAAAGACCTGTTTCATACGATCTCCATGCTGCGCTTCAGACTCAACACTTGTGGGCTGCTCCAGCTCGAACTGGAACCAGCGGTCCCAGAACAATCGACTGTCTGCATACCATTGTACGTTCTTGAGGAAGACGCTTCGGGCCTCTTCCACCGAGCCCGTGGCCTTGTACAGCAAGACTGCCCACTCCGCAACCAATGCAGCCTTGGTGTAGATATCCACTGTCGGAGCGTCGATATGATTCTTGTAAACCTGAATCGCGGCGTCGGTTCCATGTTGCCGTCGCTCAATGTTGGCCCACGACACAATCACCTCGACACAGTCGGGCAGCCTCAGCAGAATTGCCTCGTGGATGTCAAGGGCGATCTGAACCCGGCCAACGCTCTCCTCGAAATAGGCCCACTGCATCCTAATGCCAGGTCGGCTAATGGGTACAAACATGGTTGAGGCGCGCAGGTAAATGTTCCGGACCTCCTCGTCCTTTCCCTCCTGGCCAGACATCCATCGAGCGAATCGGAACCAGAACTCGTCGTAGTACGCACAGGTAACGAGGCACCGCTCGTAGAGGGCGACAGTTCGTGCAAAGTCACCCTCGGCTTCCTCGAAATCCAGGTATTTGCGCCAGTTGACTAGTTCGCGATGTTCCAGGGGGGTGATGTGGAAGTATGGCCTTTTAATCTCGGACTCGTAGGTCCAGCGCTTCGAAACCTCGGTCTGCGTTGCGGTGAATACTTCATAGTACATGGCATCGATCTTGGATCGAATATCACGCTCAACCTCCAGCTCAGGTTTAGGCGCGCCGCCATACGCCATGGCCTCCGCCTCAACCTCAGACTTGAACCGAGCCAAGACATCAGCAGAAACCACCTCGGCCATGGGCTGGCTGTGCGACAGTGATCGGAATCGCTCGTAGTACCGTGCATATTGGTGCATTGGTATGCGGATGATGCGACCATGGATAGCATAGATCCTGTCATGAGCCTCCTGGCGTTCCTCGTACTCGATATACTTGTCCCAGAAAGGGTGAGCTAAGAAGTCGAGGCCAACAAAGGTCGAGCCGCGCTCGAAAAGTCTGCAAGATCAGGTTAGACCAGGTCATTACTGCGTGAGGGTCAACTCAGGGGATAGGGAATGGAGAGGATCAGTACAGAGGGGAAGATGGTTGTGCAAGTGAGTAGCAAAACCGAGATCAGGATCTCCCCGAGCGGGTGACGTGGAACGCAAGGATGACTTTGAGGTTTAGAACGAGCACGGAGGAACATCAACAGAGCCTGGCAGAGAGCGTGAGAGAGTATCCCGGCTGTATGGGGCTACTGCAGGCATATATCTCACCATCAGACATCTTGGCAGTGAAGTGTGAAGCCCTCGCGGATATGTCGGCCGAGACCACTCTGGTCAAGCGAAATACTGCGCCGACAGGCATGTTAAGGGGATGGGGAAGGAAATCATCCAAATGAAACTTACTCTCTGACGAGGTGTGGGTCATGGGTTGTCTCCATCTTGAAGGAGCAGTAATCCGTCCACAAGTCGACAGAATTGGTGATGTTTGCGCATCCTCGTTCGTAGACCTGGCTGGGCGTTAGCAGGATGCGTCAAGAGCGAACAGGGAATCCTGACCATCTCGGCAGACTCGGGACCCGCAATGTTGAACTCCATATCCGCATACTTTTTCCAGTAGCCGAACAAGAGGGGGAACTTGAGGAGGAATCGGTCGTAGGCATCGCGGAAGGTCGCAAGAGCCTGGGGGCTGGAGTTGCGGTTCAAGCCACCCTCCAGTGTCTCGCAAGCTTTGATGAGGTTTTCCCAGTTCTCGAAGTTGTCGGCATCGGCCTCCTATTGCGACACACAACATGTCAGTTTTCAAAACTCGGCAGGGCAAGAGCTTGACGGCGCCCACGACTTACCACCTCAGCATTGTGCTTGCGCACAGTCGCGTACTCCTCCTCGGAGCCGCCAAAGTGGCCGAAGTCACTCATGTCGTCCAAATGAGCAGGAATTTCCCCGGAAGCGTCGCGTATGCCGATTGAAAAGAATAGCAAAGGGCGGCCGACGCTAGGTTCCAAGGTGGTGGTGTCTGGAGTTGAAGAGATAGAGACAGGAGATGACGCTGAATGCTCACGTTCTTGTCGCGAAAGGCAGGGGCTGGAGGTTCGCGCGATGGACAAGCTTGGTTCCAGTTCGGCCAGGCAGGTACTTTATGGTCAAGTCACTGAAGTGCTCCACTGCTGCACGTGCCCTGGAAAATGGCGCAGAGGTTTGCGGTTTATGGGAATAGGCAAGCTGCTTGAGACTTCCCGAGTAAGTCGCGTCGCCCCACCTCACCTGCATCTCATCCGGGGTAACAATCTGCCGATCCCGCGATGACTAAGCATTCCACCCAGGCAGTATAGATAATTTTTATCCCAAGCGTGGGGCAGAAAGAATCTTTTTTTTCTGTATCCTAAATTGGGCTGGTGATGATTCTCACATAAAATTATGATAGGAAGAGAATGAACGCTCTCTTGATAGAGAGCATGATCTCAATTTCGAATCTGAAGCTCACTGGCTATCATGCCTCATTTTTCTTTCCGTGTCGGATCTTTCTTCAGTTCAAGCAACCATAGCACTGATCGCGGCCAGCATCGGTTACACACTTGTCAGCCACTGCTACGGCCTCGTCGATGGTGGTAGATGCCGTTTATCAGCATGACGAGTTTCAACGATTGGCCCAGGACTCTCGAGATGAATTGGGGGTCATGGCAGTCGTAATTGCCTCCTCATGGATATACCAGTAGCAGATGCCCACGTCTACCACAAGCTCAGCCTCAGATCCTTCTGGCGAAACAACTTAATGCCGATCCAAGGGTCCAGTTCCAGCATTTTCGGAGACGTAGCATGAACATCTGGCTCCGGCTGGCCGCAGCGAAGTGAGCTGAGGAATACGTGACCTCGTACATAAAACATGCAGTGGATTCTCACACAGCTCGTCTTACAGTAGATGGCTGGCCTCGACAGACTTCCTCCTTCGTCCTACAAGCTTACCGGCACACCGCCCTTCCTCACGGCCACGGCTTAACGCCATTAAACCAAAGTCCACCTTCCTCATGCCCTGATTTGTTGTTGCATCTATATCCAAGTTGTAGAGAAAGATAATTGCCTACCTGGCAGCCCAAACGCTGTCGGCTCCGTGCCTACCTCAGGTAGGTACCTACCTTTGCTGGCTGTGGAGCCACGTCCGCTGAAAACCAGGAGCCAGGGGGCGCGCATCGTGGCACCCCAGCTCAGAAACGTCATTCGTAGTCGGCATCTGAAAGCGCCTCTGACATTCTTCAAAGCCCAACCCCCAAAAGCTTCATCCCCGGCTCTAGAGGAGCCCGATCGCAGCACCCCACAAGCATATGGTATTGCTCGTCATTTTTTCATTTTAGCCTCCGGTCATGGGTCGCCAGAGCATCTAATGCAGCTTCGCAATCGCTCCCTCAGACACGTCGCACTCTCTGAGGCTGCTCGGCCCAAGCTCTCCTCCTCACCCTCCGCAAAATGGAATACTCCTCCGCTACCTGGACCTCCCAGGCTCCCGCCCCGGATAAATCATGCGAACTCTACATCCGCGACTATCCACATCGATCCATCGCCATCGTATCCTCCTCACACGCCCTGATCCTCCGATACACCACCTCTACCAATGAGGCCATCGCCAATGGCTCTCTTACATCCGTCGCCAACTCTGCGCGGCCACGCGGGAACGGCGGCGAGAGCCTCGTTGCCAAGTGCATGGTCGAATTCACGCCCGTCTCGAAGCACCTGCTGCAAGACTACCGCCGCCTGACGCATCGACCGATTTACGGAACACTGGGGTTGATTGCTGTCAGCGGCGAGGTTTTCATATCTGTCATCTCGCAGGCAACCAGAGCCGCCACTTTACGGCCCGGGGAGACGGTCGAGCGCATCGTCAGCGTGGCGTTCTACTGCTTGAGCAGCGCCGATTACGACGATGTTGTCCCGCTTGACACCCTAGAATCCGAATTCTCGGACGCTGCCTCGGTGCAGTCGGCCCCTTATGGTCAGGGCCTGAGTCGGAGAGAGGTGGCTATGGAGCATCCTTGTCATGACTTGCGCAACCTTCTCAGCAACGGAACTTTCTATTACAGCACGGATTTTGACCTGACCAACCGAGTGCAGGACAGGTATGTCGATGCAAGATCTCTTGGACAGTTCCAGGCTCACACTGTTCAAGACCCATCAACTCCAACTCGTTCGAGATTGACAACTTTGACGATGGATTCCTCTGGAACTCGTTCATGATCAGCCCCCTAGTGGAGCTTCGTTCGCGGCTCATGCCCCAAGAACGGGCTGCACTGGACAGCTCGCGGATCCTCACTTCTGCAATACGGGGCTTTTGTAAGACGATGACCATTCCGCTGAGCTCTTCTCCAATAAAAAATGTGAAGACGGGCATGCCCTCATTCATGACTCTAATATCACGGCTTTCATGTCGACGAGCCGGGACTCGCTTCAACTCACGAGGTATCGACGATGACGGGCATGTTGCCAACTTTGTCGAGACAGAGACGATATTCTGGAGTCCAGCTGGCACCTTGTTTTCGTACGCTCAGGTGCGAGGCTCCGTGCCAGTGTTCTGGGAGCAGGCCGCCGATCTCATTCCCGGTCGCCAAAAGATCACAGTGACCAGGTCTCCTGACGGTACACAGCCTGCGTTTAACAAGCACTTTGAGGAGCTCGAGCAATCGTATGGAGCGGTACACGTCATCAACCTTCTCAGCGAAACGAAGCCGGGGGAGGTTGAGCTCAGTACACTCTACCGTAATGGCATCAGGCACTGTCCTCTGAGTCGCCCAGGACCGGACGGATCATGGGATCGCGCCTTGTTGCGAGAGACGAATTACGATTTCCACGCGGAGACCAAAGGCCCTGCAGGATACGAGGCTGCGCGAGACATTCGCCGCTACATTGAAGACTCTACCGACGGCTTTGCCTACTTCCTCGCCGAGGAGACCAACGACCCGCGAGAGGACCTGGATGGCTCTGGGCATGCACGCATGATAGTGGTTCTCCAGCAGGAGGGCGTTTTCCGAACCAACTGTCTGGATTGTCTGGATCGAACAAACCTGATTCAGACCATGATCTCTCAGATGGCCGTGGAGGCGTTTCTGGGACATCGAGGCGAGTTCGCTGCGTCTGATTTCTGGATGAGGCACTCGAGCTTGTGGGCAGACAACGGCGACTCCCTTTCCAAAACCTATGCTGGGACGGGCGCGTTGAAATCATCCTTCACACGCCACGGCAAGATGTCGCTCTCGGGCGCCGTTGCCGACGTGCGCAAGTCCGTCCAGCGCATCTATCACAACAATTTCCTCGATCCTTCCAGGCAGATCACGATTGACATGTTGCTGGGCCGCCTCGTTGGGCAGACACCGGTCCATCTGTTCGATCCCATCAGCGACTTTGTGTCGGCGGAGCTGTCCAAGCGGAGCGGCGAGTTCACTTCTTACAACGGCATCACCATGTGGGTGGGCACCTTTAACCTCAATGGACGTACCGAGGGCGTCGACCATGACCTCGGGCCTTGGCTATTCCCTGAATCTCTGGGGGATGCGCAACCAGACATCTATGTGGTTGGCTTCCAGGAAATCGTGGAGCTCAGTCCACAGCAGATCATGAACAGCGATCCGTCACGGAAGAACATGTGGGAACAGGCCGTAAAGGGCAACCTCAACGAGCGGCAGATGCGATTGGGGGGCGAAAAGTACGTGTTGCTTCGAAGCGGGCAGCTCGTCGGCGCAGCGCTATGCGTCTTCGTCAAGACGCCGAGTCTGGCCAACATTAAGAACGTCGAGGGCAGCGTGAAGAAGACAGGAATGTCTGGCATGGCTGGGAACAAGGGAGCGGTTGCGATCCGATTTGACTATGCCAACACCCACATCTGCTTCGTCACAGCTCACTTGGCGGCAGGTTTTGCAAACTATGAGGAACGCAATCGCGATTATGCGACGATCCACCATGGCCTACGCTTCCAGAGGAACCGGGGCATCGATGATCACGGTAAGTGCTCGTGGGGCCGACAGCCATCGTCAGTCCTTTCGGCGTGGTCTTGTGTTGACGCAAAACAGACGCCGTTATCTGGCTCGGCGACTTCAACTACCGCATTGGATTGAGCTTGGAAACTGCGCGTGCCCTTGTGAAGAAGCGCGACTTCGGGGCCTTGTACGAAAACGATCAGCTCAACCTCCAGATGGTGGCTGGCCTGTCGTTCCCCTTTTACTCAGAGGCTCGCATCACCTTTCCGCCCACTTACAAGTTTGACATTGGAACTGACGAATACGATACATCGTAAGCTCGGCCTCCCCAGCCATTGGTTATTTTACGCTGACTCGGCTGCAGTGAGAAGGCTCGCATTCCGGCTTGGACGGATCGTATTCTTCGGAAGGGCCCCAATCTCAGGCAGATATTGTACAACTCGGCGCCTCTGAAATTCTCAGACCATCGGCCTGTCCACGCCGCCTTTGAGTGCAGGGTGAGCATTATCGACGAGCCTCTGCGGGAGTCGATCAGCCAGGATCTCTATCGACGCCGAAAGGCCGATGTGGGGGATGCCACGGCTCATCTCGGCACGGGTGGAGATAGCGATGACGAAGACCTCATCGGGTACGACTCTATCGAGCCGGGGCTGCCACCTGCAAGCTCGGATCGCCAGAAGTGGTGGCTCGACAACAAGCAACCTGCTCGTGCTGCCGTGCCCGTGCCGAGGGCCAGGAACGGCCAGGCAATGGGACTCAACCCCAATCGTCCTTCAAACCCCTTCAGTCAGACGGAAGAGTCGGACTGGATCTCGATCCCAAGATCATCGTCTAAGGCGTCTTTGTCGAGCATGTCGAGCTCCCCATTCGAAAAGGTCAATTTGCCTCATGTCATGGCATCAGCTTCGGGTATCCCGCCTCGAAAGCTGCCTCCCCCATATGATTCGGCAGGTTTGCCCGCCAAGGTGGGACGCATGGCCCTTTCTGACGACCACGGCCCCAGCAGCCGTGGAGAGACTCCGCCGCCGCCGCCGCCGCCGCCGCCGCGCCGGCAGACGGCGGGCGTGGGACAGGCGGCAGCGAGCAACGGCTTTGGGCTTAATAGGGTACAGACGCAGCCGCTTCCAGCGCCCCTTCGACCGGCGTCAGCAGCCTCCCACGCGTCTCATACCTCGCAGCAGCATAGTAAGGCTGGGAAGCCCGCACCGCCTGTGGCGAAGAAGCCGGCGCACTTGGCCACGATATCGCCAACGGCAAGCCCAGTGCCGAGTCACAGCACTGTTGATGACGAATTCCGGCCTCCGTTGCCGACCAGGGCCGCTACGGCCAGTCTGCCAGGTACCACTGGTCCACAGGGCCACAGTGCTACTCCCGCTCGGAAGCCCGTGGCACCGCCGAAGCCCGGAACGAACGGCTTGGGCGCGAAGCCATCAACGCCGGTCGGCGCCGTGGGTTTGCCCGGGATGCAAGCCGGAGATGCTCAAGGCGGAGTGCCGGCTCGCCGGGCGCCGCCGCCGGTGCACCCGAAACCACATCTGCCGCAGCATCAGCAACGGCAGGGGTCAGTGGACTTGCTGGGCTCGCTGGACGAGGGCCAGGAGGTTGGAGGATGGGAGACTCTGAAGCCGAGTACACGGGCGTAGCAAAGGTTGTGGAGCGCAGCTTGGAGATCGAACTGATTCGGTGCGATGGCGTCCTGGTGTTTCTCTGGGAGATGAGCGTTTTGACGGGTAGGGCATGGATAGATGAAATAGATGGACTGGGGATGGTTTGCCTTGAGGCGGGGATGAAGCGTTGGCTACTAATTACTAGGTATGGTCATGAAAGCTGTTTGCTTGGCTGGGAGAAGCCGTTTGAGTGAGTGCCTGTGACGCTGGCCATGCAGGTTCACGTGTCGTGAACCTCGGGAGGAACCATGTGTTCTTGTTCTTGCAGGTGTGTGCCGGCATCCGCAGTCGGATGATGGCTTGATTATCGGCCTCTGCCGCTTGGTGGTGTTTGTGTGAACCCGTTTGTACGCCGCGAGCTTACCCTGCAGTGCAGTGCAGAAGCAGAGGTTACGTATTACAGTACTTGAGCAGCCACAGGTGGATTGATTGGCCCTTGCCCGACCAATGGAGAACCCCCCCATGTCGTGCTTTGCTCCTCAGCTGCAGCTCCTACTTGGACCTCATGACCACAAAAGATCTGGACCTCGACTGCTGACTGGGTACATTTGAGAAGCCGATTCCGGGGGGGCGTCATGTTTGCCTTGGAACTCCAAAACTCCATTCTCCCTCTCTCTC
>JABFEP010003059.1:0-10172 GCA_013618265.1 Fusarium albidum
CCAGCGGGGGAGCGGGGGACGGCAAGGGTGGCAAGGAGAGCGATGTCAGGAGTGACCCGGGGCTGATGTGCGTGGCCGTGCACTGGATGGAGGCGGCGGAACACGGAGGCGATGAGCTGGCGTCGAGTTTCCTGCGGCAGAACGAGTTCATGGGACTGAAGTGAAGGAAGGGAGCAGACTCAGTTATATACCCACAGTGTTTTTGAATGTTTCGGCGCTGGGGCGTCCATCTTTTGCGATGGTCCATACTCATATTGGGGTTTTGGTCTAGTTTAAATGGTTTTGTCTGGCTATTTGATTTTGGACAGATAGGCGCAAGATTCAGATGATGGCTACTTGCTTGGTGGTTGGAATAGACGACGAATGTGTCAACGGGGTCACCAAGGAGGGATACATGTTTGGTTGGAGAGAATGTGGAGGATATACCAATGTTTGCGAGATGGGTATATATAAGCCATATACGATAGGTTGGCGATCATGGAGAGGGAGCCAAACAGAAATTGTTGACCACAGTCATGGTCTTGCTCAAGGTGAAGATGGGATTGAAAGTGAAGGTGAATGGTGTTGCCCTGAGAGTAACTCTAGGCGGCTCACTGAGGCGACTCACTGAGGCCAGCTCCAGCGCCCGGGCCACTGTACCTAGCCACATGGGGCCAGCTCTCCACTAGGTACCTTAACGTCAACGTCAACATTGATCTCACCCCAGGCTTCCTTCATCCTCCTTTCATCTCACCAACAATCAGACCAGCCCATTCACCGCGACAAACTAGCCAGGGAGGAAAAAAAAAAGGACAATAAAACAGAAGCCACAGCCGAGCAGCAAAGAGAGGTAAGAAGACCCAGATGACCCAGATCATTCATTGGCTGATGATCTGTGGCGGGTGAAGGAAGGCGGGAAGACGAGAGTGGAGACCGATCCGCCTGCCTGGCTGTCTGCGTCTGCTGCCTGCTGTGCTGATTCACGGTCGGTCTTTGACTGCTAGGGGGCCGCTCGATCTCTTTCACTCCATCCGGAGTGACAGGGGCTCAGCCCTTTATTAAGACTGGAGGCTGGGTACATATAAAGGGTCTGTCTTTCTCACTCAACCTGCGTCTGTCGGAATCATCTCAAGGCGACATTTAGAGGCGGCAGTCAGTGTTGGAGAGAGTCCCTGACAAAGAAACATAAAAGGCGACAAGGTTAACTATCGACTGCTCAACTCCTGTTGTATCTTCATGTTGACTGACCCTTCTTAGATCTCATAACTATACTCTACTGCTCTCTGTCATGATAGGCTCGGACACCATCATGGCCGAAACAAGCACCTCGGCCTCGGCCATCCAGAAGATCCCCCTCGAGGTCCTCCTCCGCATCACCCACTTCCTCAACACCACCGAGCTAGGCAACCTCCGCCTCACATGCCGGCCCATCGAGCAGGCCCTCTACACGACCTTCACCAACGAGTTCTTCACCCGCAAGCAGTTCATGGTCAGCGAGGGCAGCCTCCAGGCCCTCGTCGACATCTCCAAGAGCCGCCTGTCGCCGCACCTGCGCTTCGTGCACATCGGCCTGGACCGCTTCTCCAACGCGCTGACCCCCAACGCGCCGGGGGGCCGGCGCAACATGGCCAAGGCCCGCCTGCTGGAGCACCACGCGGGGCAGTTCACCATGTTCGCGACGGGCCACCACCGGGACATGCTCGCCGAGGCGTTCAGGGGCCTGGGGAACCTCGAGGACGTCATCATCCGCGACTTCAACTCGCCGAAGCGCAGCCGTGACGGCGTCCACAAGCAGTGGACCAGCTACGGGTCCACGACGGCCTGGCAGGAGACGGGGACGCGCGCCGCGCAGGGCCAGGGCGGGCCGTGGACCCCGGACACGCAGGTGCACTACGGGGCCGTCGTGTTCAGCGCCGTGCTCTACGCGCTGGGGCTGGCCGAGGCGAGGCCAAAGGGCCTCGTGTACATGTCGCGACACGGGAACCACCTGCGCGACTTTGCCTTCAACATCCCGCCGTACCTGGAGCGCCTCGTGGTGCCCGTCCTGGAGGGCCTGGAGAAGCTCCACATCGACATTGACCTGATCGGCGAGAACTCTGGCTCCTTCTACTCGCCCCCGAGTCCGTTCCCCGCCGCCGCCGACCTCCACCTGCGCAGGTTCCTGGTCAAGCCCAAGAACCTGAAGCACCTGCGCATCAACGGGACGCACAGCAGCGCCGCCGGACCGGGCATACTGCTCGGGTGGCTCAGCCAGGCCGCCGATGCTGTGGTTCCTTCTCCTCCTTCTCCTTCTCCTCCTTCTCCTTCTCCTCCTTCTTTTCCTTCTTCTCCAAGGCAGGGAGCAGCAGCCAGCAACATGGCGCCGTGCGTGCCGCCCCCCGTCTTCCCGCACCTCGAGGAGCTCAACTTTGGCATCATGAACGTCGAGGCGTCCCACATCCTCGGAGCCTGCCGCAAGTTCGCCCCCAGCCTCGAGCGCCTCGAGCTCTGGAAGGTGACCCTCCTCCGGCGCCCCCCCAGCGACAGGGCGGCCGGGCCCCTCCCCAAGGTCAGCTTCTGGACAAAGTTCCTCGAGCAGCTCCGCGACGTGCCCGGGCTGGACCTGCGCCACGTCAAGGTGGGATTCCCACAGCAGCAGTGGATCGACCGCCCGAGCAGGTCGTGGGTCAACTTTGGCGGGCCGACAACCATGCAGTACACGGGGCCCGACTGGAAGCACTTTGTCGGGGAGATGGTGTCCAAAGTAAAGGTCAACTTTCCCCCCGACGAGGACTCCAGGAGCAGGGAGAGCGACGACGACGACGACGACGACGACGACGACGACGATGACGATGACGATGAGCAGGATGGCGACGACGACGACGAGAATGGACCTGTGAATGTCTGGGATCAGTACGCGATGGACCTCTAGATTTTTTTTTGAGCGGACTTTGTAAAATCCCGCTGGCGTGGACGGGTTTTTTTTCTGTTGGCCATTTTTTTCTCCGTCCTTTTTTTCACCATGATAGGGGTCCTCCTCCCTTGGTTCTTCTTACCTGGCGAGGGTATATAAGGGGGTGGGGGGTTCAGAGAGGAGTTAGCTTTGAACATACACGGAATGACATTTACATGAATCATGGAACGAGTGGAGGGTGATGATGTGCTTCTGGAAAGTGCCGTGGACGGCACTGAGATGCATCAACATCGAAATATCAACAGGGGATGCCACGGGTTCTTCTGATATACATCTGGACTTGATGTATCGTTAGTAACTACTGTGACTGCGACGAGAACATCAACTCCTCCCAATGCCCAACAAGGGGAGCTCGCACGACACAAGGAACGCCCCATCACTGCTGCACTCTAACTTGGTCGTCATAGATTTTTATTGCCTTCATCAATGATGCTACAGTACATGGTAGAGATCTCATCATATGCCACCATACACGCCGCCGCAGAAATGAGACCCGGAACAATCAAAGGAAATGCCCACAACACCACAGGCGCAAGCCGCCACATTCGAAGAGCTGGCCCAAGAACCCAAACTCCCGGTGTCGTCACAGCCAATTTACCGCTGCCTGACCTCCAATGAAGGTCGAACACGGTCCAAGGATATTAAATAGAGAGCCTCATATTAGGCGGAGCACCGCTTAACACCGAGTCAAGTCGGCGAATGTCGAGGCCAACGCGCAGAATCGCCGTCACTATCACCAAGGGCTAGTTTGCTAGATCTTGACTCGGAGGAGATAGCGGAGCTTGACCTGCGCAACATCGTAGCAAATGTACTCGTTGTAGTACAACCCAGCGCTAGCGACGTTGGTTGGGCCAGGCTTGACGTTGTTATCAGGCTGTGATTCACTGTTAGCAATCCGAACGACGCAATACTGTCATAAACGGAACTAATAGGAAGGACTTACTATCTTGACGCCCTTCAGGCTTTCGTGAACTATGCCGGCATCCACCCACTTGCTTGGGCCTGTTCGTCCCTGACCCCAAGTGCTGTGCATGTTCTGCTTCTTGGCATCTGACCCAGCGTCGTAGCTGGCATGGACGAGTTTCTGGATCGGGTCGCCGAGCTCGGCCTCGCAGAGGAGCAACAAAGCGTGACCGCCAGAGATGCCCGAGCAGCAGTATCCGGCCGACTTGGACGACATATCAGCCAGGTAAATGCCCTTGCCAAACATGTAGCCCGATACGGGGGCTTCGGGAGGCGCAATGCGGAGACCCTGACTAAGAATACCACCATAGTTGGTAGCTCGCGAGCCGTGCCACAGGAGGCGGCGATCGGATTTCATGCTGGCATACGGGGAGCTGTCAAAGCGCTTGGTTTCACCCTGGCGTTCGATGCGGAAAATGTCCTGGACCTCATAGTTCATGTGATGGGTCGCGCCGCGAGAGTCGTTGAGGTACTTCTCAAGGTGGATGAACTCGTTGCTCTTGCGTTCCAGGGGCGTCATCTCCTCAAGGCCGAGACCCTTGAATTGATTGTCAAGAGGGTGGATAGTATCCTTCGACTTGCGGTCAAGCTTCATGATCTCGGCAGCGTCCTTCATGTCAGACAAGCTCTCCAGAAGTTCTATTTCTTTCTTGAGCAGGCGGTTGTCACTGATGATGGGGGGGCGATTCCGGCCAAAGTCGTGGGGGATCAGCGAGTAGTACGTGTTGGAGAGGTGCTCAGTCGTATCGGCTACATTCATTGACCACTTGCTGAGTGCGAGGCTGGAATCGGCAAACAGGGCAGCGAGATCCTTGAGCTGCTGGAAACCGCGCGTGATGGTTGTCTTGCTGAGCTTGCCCAGAGGAAGCTTGTTGGCGTCATAATTGAGGGCCGACATGGTAGCCTGAAAGTACTTCTGGTTGAAGATGAGTTCCATCAACTCCTGTACGGGCTTCTCGAGGGTGCATTCGGGAGCGGGCAGGTCATCTTCCTCGTCGTCCTCCTTCTTGGCGGCCTTGGTGTCCCCTTCATCCTCGTCATCAGAGTCGGGGTTGTAGCTGCGCTCAACGAATGCATATTTTCCAGGCTTGGGGTCGTTTCCTCGGTTCTCCCAAGTGTGGCCAGACTTGTCCTTGAACTTTTTCTCAAAGTTCTTGATGGCATCGGCCAGGGATCCGTTGCCCAAGATGGCTTTCTGACCAGCTTCACCGACACGACCCCATCGAGTCCAAGTCTTGAAGCTTGTACCCTGGGGATCCTTCAAGACCTGTGAAATCCTTAGAGGAGATCCCTTTGACAGACATGGGGGAGAAACTGACCTGGATGCGATAGAACTTATTGTTGTTGTTCCCAGCATTAGTCTGGTTCAGAGAGGCATCATAAATGAGACCCGTATCGGGGTCGACGTGAACCTGGTACGTGGGAAGAGTGCAGTGCTCATCAAGAGGGATCGCAACATCCTTCTTCTTGATGAACTGGCCTTCAGCGACAACTTTCTCTTCCTCTAGCTCCTCCTCAGGCTCCTCCTTCACTGGAGCCTTTGCTTTGGATCCCTTGGTAGTTTTGGTAGTTTTGGTCGCCTTGGTCGCCTTGGCTCCCTTCGCAGTCTTGGTGTCAGGCTCCTCTTCATCTTCATCGTCATCAGCTTTGGTCGCCTTGGTCGCCTTGGTCGCCTTGGTCGCCTTGGCTCCCTTTGCAGTCTTGGTGTCAGCAGTGGCGCTCCGTGAGCGCTTGGTCCGAGGCTGCTCCTCCTCCTCATCATCATCAGCCGTGGCAGCCCGCTTCTTGGTCTTGGTGCCGTTGGCAGCGGCCTTGGCAGTTCCGTTAGTCTTGGGGGCAGCGTTGGACCAGAGGTAGTCGTCGGCGTTCAGCTTGGTGCCCTTGGAGTCCGTGTCGATGACCCAAGCGGGGTCCATCAGAGGAAGGTCCTTGGCCTTGGCGGCCGTGACCTTGGTGGTGCCCTGGTTGAAGTCGACCTCGGTGCTCACAACGTGTGTCGTGGCCTTTGTGACGCTCCTGGTGACGGTTCCGCCATGCTTGCGGATGAGAGCCTCAAGCGAGGAGTGGCTGTGGTCAAAGTCGTCGAACTTGCCGCTCAGCGCGATTGCGCAGCCGTCCAGGGGCGGATCAACTGGCTTGGCCGCCGCGGCTCTTCGCCTGGGAGGCATGTTTGACAAGTAGGGGCAGCTGGGAAAGACACGCGTAAGAAAGGGTGGGAATGAGGTTGTGAGAAAGGGTAGAGAGAACGAGTGCTGCTGCTGCTGCCGATGATGATGATATTAGTCTTCTAGCCATGCGGCAGTGGGGGCGAAATTAATTATTAGAGGCTGAGAGCTGCGGCGTCGTACCTAACAACTTTGTCAACAAAGCCGTTCCGAAACCAGCAATCGCCGAGATCCCCGGTCCAGATTGCGTGAGTTCCGGCTGATGCGGACACAGCGGTTGGTGATGGTGGAAGGAGAGAATTCTGCGTGAGAGAGGAGGATGCAGGAGCAGAATTGAGAGGCCCAGAGGCCAGAGGTTACGAGCCCAAGAGTCGGCGCCTTCTCATTTTAAAGTCACTTCAGCGATATGCTGAGGTGAAGTAATCCGGCCCCTGCACCCCCATCTTCAGCTAGCTAGGGAAGGCACCACATCTAGGCTGAAACCCCCCACCTGCAGCTTACAGAGGGCGGGGACAACGGACAAAAAAGAAAACAGCTGTCAATAGCATCTAAATTCTCTCCAACTGCTTCAACTTGTAGCTCTCGGCCAAGTGTCTGTCTGCCCTTTCAATCAATTGTTTAGCATATCTATTCCTTTTCAACTATAGGTCGAATTTCTGCTTTATTTTTTTTTTATTCGCGCGCACGTGTTCTCATTTTCTATCCGTATCGTGTCATGCCACGGACCCATCCAGTGTCTGCTCTTTTTTGTCCCCCGCAAATCCAGCTCCCCAGTCGCCCCAGAAAAGCTTCGTGCAATCGCGAACCCATGACGCGCTTCAGGCACCAGCACGCGCCAGCAAGGTCCGAGGCTAGGCACGAGCCTGTCACGGCATCACGTGGAAGGCCTTGAAGTCGATTGACTGGAGTTGTTGCCTGTTTTTTGAGTCGCCGCATTGGATTCGATGGATTGGGCAGGCTGGGAAGATGAATGGTTCCGGGATGAAGTTTAGGCAGGCGGGAGAGCCACAAATGCTTCTGCTTCACCAGCTCAGCCAGTGCTGGAGCTTGGGAGGCGAGCCAGAGTTGGAAGTAATGTGTCTTTAATAAAGAAGAGAAAATGAGAGCGAGATCATGATTATTCAGTTCGGTTTATTACAAATTAAACCTCTTTGGGTATTGTAGAAAGCTGGTCTTTCCCCCCGTCCTTTGTCGGCCGTTCTGGCCCGTACTCTCACAAACCTCGAGAGTCGAGTCGCTGGCTCACAAGGGACGGCGGTGATCAGTAAAAAGGACAGAGCTTCGCACGGGGCTGAAGAATCGACCCGACATTGACGGAGGTAACCGCTGAGAAAATCGTGCAAAATACAGTTGGAGACTCTAGAAGAGCCAAGATTTCTACTGCTTCAGCTCAGATCATGACCTAAGCTGGGCGGTCGGTGTGCTGATTTTTCGGCAGGCGACGCTTCCATCGGTGGGCGCCGGGGCCGATCCCGTCATCAGTCGGTTTTCGGGCTCGCCAGAGGTGACAGGATATTGGTCGCGAAATGGCACAATCGGTCGACCTACGGGCGCAGCCGGGAGGATAGCCAGTGAAGAAACATGAAGGCAATTGCGATTCAAAAAATGAGGGCGAACTCCAATCTGGGTTATGAATGCTATATCCTGCATATTAACCACAGCGCTGGAACTTGCATGCTATTGTGCACCAGTTCCACAGCGCATCCCAGCCAGGGCAATTAAACTGCTACATATACAATCTACGATCCGAGATCCCAATCCAAGATTCATTGAACATGCAAGATCAGATGAACCAATCGTCTCTTTATCATTGCCCGAATGTCATTGGAACATGGCCTGTTGAGCCTGTTCAGACAAGGGCCTTCCAAGGCCATGGCGAACCCCGGAATCGGCCGGAAGGTCAACAGTCGCACCTGAGGCCATCGCAATCACACCACCAGATAGCCCAGGTCAGACTACCAACCACGCAACCCAAGATCAAGCCGACCCAGGCTCAAGAAGCTTCTACTTGACCGGTATATAAGAGACTGTGTTCTATCACAGAAGGTCTCTCGATTCATCACCATCAGTCTGCAATCACAAGCATCCAAGATCTACTGTCACAACCCTTGACTACCACTTACATCAACCACCACTCACCACCACTTACACCAACACCACCACTTACACCAACACCACCACCACCACCATCAAAATGGCTCCTACTCTCATCAAGCACACCGCTACCCCCAAGTAAGTTTGCCGCCCATGATTGCCTGTACAGACTCTAACAGCCCCAGGGTCCTCCCCGTCCTCCTCGTCGTCGGCAGCATCTCCGTCGTCGGCGGCTACGTGCGGTCGCAGCTCAGGGCGCAGTCGCGCACCTTTGACCGGTACTTTAGCCAGTACAACAGCACCCAGAGCGAGGTGTCGCGGGCAAAGACCTTTGACGGCACTGTTCCCGATCCTCGCACGAGCGCGTTCAACGTCCTGGGCTGGTGATGCTTTGGGATGAATCAACGTTGATACAGGAGTTTTTTTTTGGATCATTGTACATTTGGGACCGGGCGCAGGATTAATGGATTGATAAGGAGGTGATAATACCAGCAACATCAAGGATGACACATTCCATCCATGCCTGATTAAAGTGATTACCACCACTGCATCGAAATACGGCCCCGACCGGTTCGCGAGCCTCATTGATTGCCAAGTTGACCATGTCTGAAATGTGCCTATGTCTCCGTACGGATACTAAAATAACATCCTGCCAGTTGCGAGCCAGTGGTCAGCCGGGAGCATTCCTGCACAGCCCTTGCTTCGCCCCCTCACGAGCGGCATCCAGGGCATCCAGGGCACCTGCGGCTTGACCCGCAGTGTGTGTGTAAGAATAGCAACGGGTAGCTCAACTGCAACACTATATTTTTCGCATGATCAGATTAAAGAACTACTTCATGAGTGCTGACAGCGACCCGGTTTTGTATGGGCACTCGCCATTTCTTGGGTTGGAGCTGTCGCTGATGACTTCAGTGGGGCTCTACGGCGTGATGAGCCATTTAAATAAGCAGTCGTGATTCTCGATGGATCATTTCTAAGAGTTACAATCGAGGCATCACCAACCCCCTGCCGCCATCACCATGTCTTTTCCCCATTCACTGGACGGCGCCGTCGTCAGCTTCCTCAACTACAGCTCCGGCACGGCCATAGACCTCGCTCTCCAAGGCAAGTTCAGCCATCAAATGCCCGCCAGACTGACCATGTGCTAAAAGTGAGACCATGTGCCAGGTGGCGACGAGGAGGGTGCGCCCATTGTCGGATACAAGTTTCACGGTCGCAGGAACCAGCAGTGGCAGCTGGTGAGGATGCCCGATTCATCCGACGTCTGGCCAACCTACATGATTAGAAATGTGCTGTTTGAGAGTGCGTTGATGACTACCTCTCCAGGAGACAGTGTCTGGTGCTAATTATATACAGGAACCTGCATCGACCTGAGCGGCAAAGCAGACGGAACCAAGATCTGCGGCTCGGCCGGCAACTCGCGCCTCAACACCAGCCAGATTTTCCGTCTAATCACCGCTGACACAAAGGGCCGAGTATTCCTGTAACGCTGCCAGCCCCCCGGGCGCGGACCATAAGCGGGCTTCCATGGGAGGAGGAGGGGAATCCTTGCTGATAACGGCCTTTGCAGGATCCAAAATATTGCGACAAACACCTTTCTCGATCTTGCGGGTGGGAGCGCAGAGCCAGGGTGATTGATATACGATCCCGATTATTTTATTTTTATTTCTCGTTTTGCTGACTTGTTTGTTTTCATTGCAGGACTCCTATACTGGGATGGACGGGGGCCCGCGATTTTAACAACAAGAATCAGCTGTGGAGGATTGTCAGGATGGACAAATAGCTCGCCCGCTAGCAAAGAGGAAATCTCCGGTGACAATTACCACATCTTTAATAAGCCACTTTTTATGTATGAGCGGCTGCGTCTGCTGAGGCTCTGCTGTCTTCTGGCTCCGTGGACTTTCTCTTTACTAATTATCGTCAGCCGGGATGTCCTCTGCTGGCAAGGATCATGGGTCAACAACGCATGCGTCTTTTGTCTGCCAGCCCCCTCCTCCGCAAACGCAGCCGCTCATACA
>JABFEP010003077.1:0-12182 GCA_013618265.1 Fusarium albidum
GCACTGCATGTAACAGGAAAAGAGGGCGGCATGCAGATGGGCAGAGAGCATGGGAGGAGAAAACAACAGAGGTCAAAGGTACATGTTTGCAGGGTCCGAGGAGGCTGTCGTCTTATATAGAGCGAGTCACGTGATGGACAAGCGTGCACTGTGGACGGGCGCGCGCGGCAAGGGCACCTTGCCCGAATGGGCGGTGCCGCTAAACCGGAGGCAGCAACAGCGTGTCCGCGATTACTAGTTATCCCTTGAGTTGTGTTGAACCTCCCGGCCGTACCAGGCCCCACATGCCCACCATCTTCTAAGAGGTACTTGGGTAGAACCTCGTGATAGATTGGGAACGTGAGCAGTGTGATGTAGCGATTGGTAACTCGAGAGATTGCTGGTACTTCTATCACAGGCTGAAATAGGGGGGCGACAGGTATCTTTGGTTGACGCATTTTAATTGGCTACACCTCCTTGCCGCTACCTGGCGGGAGGTTCAACACAACTCAAGGGATAGTTATTAAAGAATTATAACTAGAGGATCTTTATAGTTCTTTAGGTATACCTTAAAGCAGCCTAGTAAAACACTCGTCGGTGTAAATTGTCGTTAACATCCTGGCTGCTGATGTCTCCGTCTGCGGCAAGAAGCATATTTACCAGAGTAACATCACTGCCAGTTCTAAACACTTCCTCGCAGGCCAGGATACCGAGACCTGGCAACTCCACGCTCGCTATTCCCGAGTTTCTACTTAGACTCCTCTGACCCCTGATTTATATCACAAGGTCTGTCTTCATTCCCGAACAAGATTCATCAAGACTTTGTCTTCGCAACGTGGTCTTTGCTGCTCTGTACTCGGCGCAAGGCCGTGCTAAAGATCCAAGACGAGCTGGCGAACGGGTTTAGACGGCGGCAGCCAGCAAGAAAAGAAGATCCTGGCTGCTCACATGTCTTCAGAGAAAATCGAGGAGAAGCAAACTTTATGAGATTTCCCGTAGTGCTGGGAGACTTCGGCGGTTGATTTCCCAAAGAGGACCGATATTTCAGTGGGGGGAGATTCGGCGGATTATTTCCCAGAGTGGTCTGCAGGTGGGCCAGGTCTGATAACACCAGTAGCACGCAGTCCGCGCGTTCCATGCCAGTCTTGCTTTACCCAGCTCTGCTACTTTCGTCCTCTGTCGGACTGGATAGCTGGCAGGTTTTCACATTTCATATCCCCTATTCTAGTCGAACAGTGGCTTGCCCTTAATGATTATCTAGTACTTGCCGCAACGGATGGACGGCCAGATATGTTCCTCAAGCCATGACAGAAGAGACATTGCTTTCCAATCACCTATAAACACCAACAGGCTTTCCTAGAAGTCAGAAGTGACTTGACCACTGGAGTTAACCATGCCAAGGCACCATTCGAACAGCACTGGTGCTATGTTCAGCAGGGGATAGCATGATGCTTCGAGCGAACTATTTCCTAGTCTTTGACTCTTGGTAGGTATTAAGTGTTCAAAGCGTAATTACTTGTACTAATTTATAGATAAAATCACACAGGGGTCTCCTCTCGATGCATATCCCTTACGTCGACGTCGGATTTAGTATACATAAATTCCGGCTTCAAACGACATCCCCGCCGCACAGATCCCGGCTCAAAGCTACAAACAGTCTGATGCAAAGACAAGCGTATATTCGCATCCAGAGGCTCGCGTCCCGTAGAATCCGGCGTCCGTAACCATACGGCCTCTGCAGGTTTAAATTCAGCCATTCCCCTTACCGTCCCATCTCATATGTCAACACTGTCCACCATGAGCTTCCAAGTGCCCGTCCCCAAAAGCCTGCTCGGCCGACACCGCCTGCTGGCGCCCTCAGCCGGGGTCTTTGTGTCGCCCATCTGCCTGGGCACCATGAACTTTGGCGATTTCTGGAAGGACATGATGGGTGTCTGCGACAAGGAGACGACGTTCAACATTCTCGAATACTTTTACCAGAAAGGCGGCAACTTTATCGACACGTGAGTCATCTGGCCTCTGGTTTACAGCAGTTAACAGCCTAGGGCCAACTCGTATCAGGGGGAAGAGTCTGAGCAGTGGATCGGCGAGTGGCTCGACAAGACGGGCCGACGAGACGAGTTCGTCGTGGCCACAAAGTACACGGACCCGTACAGGACGCACCACACGGACAAGCAGCAGAGCCACTACGGCGGCAACGGCACAAAGAGCCTGACCATTGCTGTCGAGGCCTCCCTGAGGAAGCTCAGGACGCACTACATCGACATTCTCTACGTGCACTACTACGACTTTACGACATCCATCCCTGAGCTGATGCAGTCGCTCAACCAGCTCGTTCTCGCCGGCAAGGTGCTCTACCTGGGGATAAGCGACACGCCCGCCTGGATCGTCGTCAAGGCGAATGAGTATGCGAGACAGCACGGTCTGCGGCAGTTTTCGGTGTATCAGGGCCAGTGGTCTGCTGCGAATCGGGACTTTGAGCGTGAGATTGTCCCCATGGCTCTCGAGGAGGGAATGGCTCTCGTGCCGTGGGGCGCGCTGGGGAATGGCCTCTTCAAGTCTTCCAGGGTACCCAAGGACGGAGGAAGGCAGTTTGAGTACGATCCTTCCATCCAGGGCAACGAGGCGCAGGTCGCGGCGGTGCTGGAGACGGTGGCTGATAGACATGACACTCTCATCACGAGCGTGGCTCTGGCGTATCTCTTTCACAAGACACCGTATGTGTTTCCCGTTATTGGCGGTCGCAAGATTGAGCATCTAGAGGGAAACATTGGGGCTCTTGGACTTGACCTCACGGCTGGGGAGATTGAAGAGATTGATGGCGCGTATGAGTGGAAGGCTGGGTTCCCGCATAGCTTCCTGACTGGGTCGAAGGATACGCCAAAGGGTCCTGGGGACATTCTGTGGCCGAATATCAGGGGGGGGTTTGACTTTGTTCAACGGCCAAAGCCTATAGCCCCGAAGTCTGAGTAGAGCATAGATTTAATCACAAGTGTGGCCGATGAGGTCTGTCGTGAGTGGCCAGCAATGTCAGGGTAGATGGCTACAGCAATCATCCTGTCAACAGTTACAGACAGCGGGCAGTACTGGCCAGCTGACGACAGTCGCATCATGCGTGATAAAACTTTGGGCCAGTGCAGTGTCGTTGAGGGATGAGATCACGTTCATGGACAAGAGCGAGGGGCTATCCGAGTGTCTTCACATGACCGGAAAGTTGCGCCTCCTCAAATACTTCGGATCAAGAATGTGAGCAGTCTGGATCAGGTTCACCTCGATAGCCACGCCGAGTGTTGTCCGATTGAGGCTCGACATGTCGACTGTGATGAGAGTCAAAAATGGACGTTTGGATCAGGCACCAGCGTCAGACTTGACGATTACGAAAATGAAAGGTGCAGTCACAAAGGGCGTGATAATCACTGGCAGGAGCGCTGGCAGAAAGCGTCTCGTCCGATCCCAGCACTGCTCCAGCAGAGCCTGCCTCCTCCTCCTTCTTCCAGTGTTCTTTCCACCACAACGGCTGGCCCAGAGCGGGAAGGAGCGACAAAAACACACACATCTGCAGCATGAGCGGTCTTGCAGCAACCTTGGCCCTCCCGACCAAGGCGAGAGAGCAAAAGACATCTCTTCTCCACGCGACGCTCAACAGTACAGGGCAAACTCCTTTCCTCCTGGCTCATTTTGCAAGCCATTGACGCCGTCATCAAGCCCTGCAACTCCAGTCCAGCCCGGATCGCAACCATGGCAGACGGAGAAACACACATCTACGTTGCCTTGATGGGCGTCACAGGCTCTGGGAAGAGCAGCTTCATCGCACGCTGCACTGGTCAAGAAGGCCTGGTGGGATCTGGTCTTGAATCCCGTGAGCTGGCACCTCCCCGTGCCGTGGACAGCAGCTGACAGACCACGAGACACCCGCGCCGTCCAGTTCCACAGCTTCCGTTACAAACCGGGAATCATGATGCACCTCGTCGACACACCTGGTTTCGACGGCACGAGCAGATGCGACGCCGACGCCCTCTACGATATCTCGACGTGGCTGAGCCAGGCCTACACCCAAGAAATCCTCCTCGGCGGCATCCTGTACTTCCACCGCATCAGCGACACCCGGATGCCATCGTCGGGGAGGATGAGCATGGCCCTGCTGCTCAAGCTGTGCGGCAGACAGGCCATGGGGAACGTGGTCCTGACGACCACCATGTGGGAGCATGTGGAGCTGAGCGTCGGCCTTGATCGCCAGAGGGAGCTCGCGACCACCCCCGAGTTCTGGGGCTTGCTGAGGATCAACGGGGCGCAGGTCCGTCAGCATTACAACAACAGGGAGTCGGCTCTCTGGATCCTCAGCATGTTCTTGCCCCAGCCTGGTTTTAGACGCCCGCCGCGTGTGGCACTGCTCATCCAGGTAGAGCTCGTGGATCATGGCAGGACCTTCAACCAGACAAGCGTCGGCAAGGCACTCAACGGGGACTGGACCGGGAACGAGGGGAGCCTCCAGCGCCAAGAGATATCGGAGGTCCAAACGCAGATGGTGGCAGAGCCGGCGGCAGTGCAGGGCTCTGTCAAGACGCCATCCGGGTTTGCGTTGGTCATGGAGTCGCCAGATGCTTCGTTGCTGTGGGCAGTGAAGAAACGGCCATGGTAGGAACGAGATGTTGGCGGTATCGCACAGAAGCTAACGCATGGACGACAGGGAAGGCTCTGCGTTTGCACCCCTGATCACTCATACACTCCAAGGGTTTGCAGGGCGCGTTGCGTCGCTCGTCCTTGCGGCCAGCGGCAACAGGCTGTTCGCTGGGACAACAGGCGGCCAGATCTGGGTCTGGGATCGTGACGGCAGCAGCGGGGAATGGAGCCACACCGACACCCTCTTCTGCACTCACACAGCAGATCCCGCCGACCCTGGGATGGTGGCACCCTGGGCAAGGGACGTCAAGTCACTTGTCTTGGACCATACTGGGATGACTCTACTCGCCGCCTTCGCCAACATGCTCGTTCTCTTCGCGTACTCGCCTTCAAATGACAGGTTCGAGCAGATGAGCCGTGGCCCGTACGGCGTCGGCAGCGAGCAGCCCGTCGTGAATGTCGGGTCGGCGGTGCTCTCGCCGGGCGGGTTGGTGGCGTGTGTTGGTGAGTCCATGTCGCACAAGGTGGTGCTGTTCACATGGGCCATGACGCGCCTCCGGGAGTACAGCGCCGATGAGCTCTCTCCAAGTCGGGGATGGATGAAGAGGACGATCTGGGCGTTGGCATTCTCGCCGGACGGGCGGCATCTGGCCCTGGGAACCACGGACGAGGTGATGATCTGCGCGGTGGAGGACGAGGGCACCGGCAGACTCGCCAGGAAGCAGCTCCTGGGGACCAAGCTGGGCCACAAGGCTACGTCGCTCACATGGTCGCCAGACGGCACCCGGCTCGCGGCGGGGGATCACGAGGGCGCGGTCTGGATCTGGGCTTGGTCCGGGGACCGTACGAGGCTCGAGCAGGTGGCGGTGACTGGGTCTGCGCTTGACGCGCAGCTGGACCAGGTGCTGTTCTCGCCGTGCGGAAAGCTGATGGCGGCTCGGGGCAGCGATGGGATGCTCTTCTTCTGGACCATCGACGGGGCCATGCTGGTGTCTTTGGCAATGGGACAGGGTGCATCTGGGCATCCGATACACTCGGTGGCATTTCATCCGGATTGGAAATGCATCATGGTCGGGAGAAAGGACTCTGTGACGTGTGTGCAGATTCGGAGTGGCTATTGATGGGGTTTGTTTGTATTTTATCCATGGTGTGGGCAGTTGCGATCTGTATCGGTGCCTGGTCAACAAGGTTAGCAAGTCAACAAATGAATGACGGTCATTAATACTGACCCTTGCCGACAAGCATCAGTCTCTGTCTGGAGAGTCGACAGTAGATATACTCCCGTCGTTCTCGCAGCAGCCGCGTATCACAGCTACCAGGGTGTCCATGTTGTCCTCTGCCAAGACAGAATCCCTCGGATGCAGTGTGCTGCAGTGCAGCGCATGGCCTGCTCAGCCATGCTGACGCGCAACCACGAGTGTGTGTGCTCTGGCTGTTTATCAGGCAAGTCAGGGATTCCTTGGACCCCAGCTGCCCAGCTGCCCAGCTGCCGAGCATCGAGCACTGCCACAGAGGAGACGCCGACGGGTGGAGATTCCAAGACTTTCGGCAGCCGAGAAGAGGAGACCGTGTCTGAAGAGCCCGTGTCTGAGGAGCCCGTTTATTAGAGATTAATTAAACCGCGACTTGGCGTTGCGTGTGTTGTTTTTGGTGGATCCGTTGATTCGCGGGCTCGTAAGTGCCGTATTGCCGGTGATGAGCGACAGCAGAAGGTTTGCCAGGTTTTAATTTAGTAAACGAGGACCCTGGAAAAGACAGCACCTTTCAGGGAATCCTTCCGTAGCATCCCTTCGGGGTATCCGTTGGAGCACCCGTTGGAGCACCCGTTGGAGCACCCGTTGGACGCCAAGCCAACGGCAAAGTCGGCGCGTCCATTTTTTACGGGTCGGCCCTGATTTCGCCAAGGTCGACACAGCCAAGATACAAGTCATCAGAAGACTTGTCCCCCCCTGGTCAATTGCAGTTCTTATTTGAAAAGGGGAGATATATCTAGCCGTCCTTTTCTCCGACTTGTTCTTTGTCCCCCACCGTTTCCGTATTTCCTCTGCCTCTACGTTTGCCATGTCAGCCCCATACGACCCGAACCAAGGGTAACTACCACCACTTCTCTATAGACTACTACAGATTCTAACTCCCGCAGCTACTATCCCCAGCAGGGTGGATATCCCCCCCAGGGCTACCCTCCTCCCGGCCAGGGCTACCCTCCTCCTCAGCCGGTACGTCAAAGACAAGAACAGAGAGGCCATTACTGACACTCAGCAGATGCAGTATCAGCAGGCTCCGCCGCCTCAAGAAGAAAAGAGCCACGGGTGTCTATACGGATGGTGAGTGACCTCACACTCTTGTGTCAATTACATTGCTGACTTGTTCAGTATCGCTACGCTGTGCTGCTGCTGGCTGTGTGGAGAGACGTGCGAGTGCTGTCTCGAGTGTTTTGACTGCTGCTGCTAAGGACCGGACTGGACAGGATATTTTTGTTGATTTAATTTAATTCCAGCGGGTGATGCATCCCGAGATACCTTGAATTCAAGCAAGCCCTACGTTCAACTCCAGCAGTCCCGACAGTTTGGATTGGTCACACACTGAAAGTATCTGAAGAGTCAGTTGATGTCAAAGTCAATAACTGTTGACTCACTCGTCGCTCTCCTTGTCCTCGATCTTGGAGCAGACGCAGTTGACCGGACAAGTAGGCGTCGGCTCGGCCGTGGTAGAGACCTGACAGAACCGACAGCTCGGATTGGTGACACACTGAAAGTATCTGGACAAGTCAGTTGAGGTCAATAACTGTCATTGACTACTCACTCGAGGCTGTCCTTGTCTTGAATGCTGGAGCAGTCGCACTCGTCGGGGCATGCACTCCCCGTGGGCTCCGCGACGATGATTATCCTCACGACGCCGTTGGTCGTGCCCTCGGTGTACGTCCCGGCGGGCATGGTGCGGTAGTCGGTGGTGGTGGTGATCTGGGGGACGGCCGACGAGAGGGCCGCGAGGGCGAGAAGCGCTGCGAGATGCATACTGGAGAAGTGGTCAAAAATGTGAATGGCTATGGCCGCTTACAGCCTACAGATGTCTACGCCTGGGCTTTGGGTTTATGTATCTGCACATTCCATCTCGCACAGGGCCCGTCAACCTGTTTGCACGCCATCTTGCGAAACGATGAACCCAACGGTTCCTGCTGGCAGTCTGTCCTACTTCGATCTCTGCCGCCGGATCAGGAAGGCGGACCGCCAGGCAACGTAGATGCTTGTGTACCACCAGGCGCCTCTGGACAAGAGAGCACGTGGTCGACGCTGGCGTATCTGGACAAGGAGAGCGAGATCACCTGTGATCATCACGGACCTGCATCATCTGCATCCACAAGATAGCTGTGCCACGCCGCGCGTCTTTGCATCTCGCCCGTGTATCATGGCATTGACCTGGACTGCCAACCATCCAACACGGCCATCATTGCGATTGGACCCTGCCATGACAGCGCAGAATGTCTCGGCGGCGTCAGCAAGCGAGCAGACGGTGCAACGGCGTCACAGGCCCAGAAACAAACGCTTGCGTCGTATTATACAAGGAAACATGGTATATACCTCTATCACATATCCAGAATCTACTCCTTCTTGACCCCCTTGGCCTCCCTCCTCTTCCGCAGCACCACGTCCCTCGCTCGCGCAACGCCGCGGTAGAACCGACCGTCGACGTCGACGCCCCTCGCAGCCAGCGCCGCCAACGCTCCGTACAGCACCGCCCACAGCACCACCACAGCGTCGACGATGTGGACGAGCCACCAAAAGTGCTGCGTCCCCAGCGGGCACGTGGCGTACTCGTACCTCCACTCCCAGGCCTCGTCGTCGAACCACATGCTCAGCAGGCCGGCGTTGCCCCCAAAGTCCCCCATCATGCTCCGCACCGTGATCTCGCGCCTGCCGGGGATGCCCTCGCGGCCCGTGATCTTTTGCCCCTGCGCGTCCGCCCATCGCGCCACCTCCCAGTGCCGGTCCGAAGGCTCCGTGCCGTTCGTCTGGTTGATGTAGTGGTACGTGTCACAGCCTGCGTGGTCGTGCCCGTTGAGCATCAGGCCCGCCCGCCCGTAGCCGCCGCCTGGCGCCGTCTCCTTGGAGCTCATGCCCCAGATGCCCTCGAGGAAACCCCGGCTGGCGTCTGCGCTCAGCTGGTTCTGCTCCTTGAGGCCTCCCCCGTCCGCCGCCGTGTGAAAGTCGAAGAAGGGCGAGTCGACGCAGATCCCCGCCGGCTTGTAGAGGGGGATGTGCGTGAGCACCAGGGTGAAGTGTCCCTTGTACTGGACCGAGCTCGCCGTGCCAATCACGTCGTTGATGAAGCTGTACGTGGCATCCTGCAGCGGACCCGACTTGGCCGGCGTGTCCAGGTTCATGTCGTTGACGGCGACGATCCGGAGCTCCGGTGCGACCCGGTCCGATCCGGGATTGTTGGAGCCGTGCCAGATGGAGGCATTCTTGGCGGGATCCATGACGGGGAGCTCGAAGCGAAGCTCGTAGTTCGCCTTTCCAAACACTCGTTCGAATCTCTCCAATCGTTCCTCGGTCAGGTCTCCCGCGTAGCCAATGTCATGATTTCCCGCCACGTTCAATATCCTCTTGGCCCATACCTCTTCTGACTCGCTGCCGTCCAACATCCCGGATAGGGTATAATCATGCGTCGGGTGCTGGGCCAGCTCGTCCGAGAGCCTCTCGGCGCCCCGAAACGTCCGGTTCCAGAACCGCCGGCCTCGCTTCTCAAACTCGACGTCGTCGATCCACTGGCTTCCGACAAGGTCACCGAGGACAGACACATGGGTCGGTCTGGACCACCAGTGGACGGTACGGTAGATGTGCGCCAGATAAAAGTCGTTTCCGAACAGATCGAACCGCTTGCGCATCGACTCGACGAACCAGGGGATGTCGTCGAGCCAGAAGTCGACCGTGTCATGTAACGTCCGCCGAACCCGCTCCCGGAAGCACCAATGCTTCGTCTGGAACGTCACATGCTTGTAGATCTTCTTGAGGTGAGGGAACGTGCCCAGGTAGTTTGTCGGGATCGAGGTGTCGCCCTCCAGCTGGGGGTCGCCGAGCGCGAGGAGTCGGAAGGGGGCCAGTTTCGTGCCCTCCTGGGCCGCCGGCTTCGACAGCGGCCAGTGGAGCTTCTTGGTCAGGTCAAACGCCTCCTGCTTGTCTCTGGACTCGACGGGAAAGGCGCATCCCTGGAAGACGGGGAATAGGTACAAGTAGACGGTGAGTGCTATCGCCAGCGGCACCACAAGGCGCAGGCCATGGCGAAGGAAAGCCACGACGGACATTCAGCCGACGTCATGCGCGAGCCACGTTGGGGATTGTTTGCAACTGGCAACGCGGCGTTGAAGGTGACGGCGCAAAGACGACGAGGAGCAGGAAAGGAGAAAAAAGGGTCTTTAAGGAACGCGCAAGTTCACAACGAGGTTCAGGGTCCCGGGCCCGTCGCATCGCGGCTGTCAGCGACACGTGAATGGACATCCTGGCTTAGTCAGATTATGCCCCACCTTTAGCAGTCCAGACCCCGTCGCCCCTTTTTCGAGGGCGACGACATGGCAGTTGATTCGCCAACGAGGTCTAATTCAACGAGGTCGTTTGCGGGAGTCCGTACTCCGTAGGAGCCATGCTGCTCAACTCCGGACAGGAAGAGCCGCGCATTCAGCGTCAGTTTGAAGCTGGTCTATTGGTTGCCCGAGGATCATTGTCACCCGTTCCGCCAGTATTATTTTTCCGTTGAGTCTCCGATCCAAGTCCATCATCCATCTCAAGGGAAGCAAGGTGACTATGTTCCAAGGAGTTCGAGTTCCCCTCAATGCACGAAGACGGCCCCGCTTGGAGGCTACCATCTCTTTAGATGACTCCCCTCCTCCGTAGACAGTCATTCTCGACGAGATGGCCAGCGCCGAGTGCAAACACCTCATTCCCAATGCTGTGGATCTATACAGGCCCATCAACCCGTTCGTCCTGGGGTATCATTGCTCGTAAAGCTCATCGTCGTCTCTCGGCCACTCCACCTCAAACTCAGGCTCATCGTCCTCGTCATCCACGACCGCAAAGGCAACCAGGCTATTGTCCTTCAGCCCCAGCTTGTTCGGCGTCGAGTCTCCATTCCCAATCTTGAGCTTCTTCCACCCACGAGAGGGGTCGTTGGCAACGTTCAGCACGCCAAAGACGAGCGTGCTATCCTTGGTCACGACGGCGGTCTTTGGTGGCGCGATCGACGTCGTCAGGCCTCGGGGGTATCGCTCGGTGAGGACGTCGAGGAGCTCGTCAACCACCTTGGAGAAGGGCGCGATGGCGTCGACGTAGAGAAAGAGAGTGTGGATGCCGTGTCTGAAGCGGACCGAGATATGGGCATCGTCGACTTCGGCCTGCAGCGTGTCAGCTTCGTTTCCAAGGTTGCATAAAGATGTGTTCCTACCATTTTGTCGGTCTGCGGATGGGAGATTTGTCAGAAAGAGCAGAATAAGCTATCGCCGCCTTTGTTCCTAGATGGACAACTTTGCGGGTCGCGAAATGGAGCGTGCGCGAGATCACGTGGGTTCGTGTAGAGTGGTGAGACCCCTGCTCGCCATGCAGATCTGGATGCTTGCAGAGTGGCCGAAGAGCCTCAAAGAACAAGGATTCCAGGCTTGTCTACTTATCCCAGTCAGTTTGAAGCAGAAGGGGCTGGTTTGCGTGGATTGTTGGAGTCTGTGTGCGGTTGCTACGTCATAAGATATTGGATCTCTGAAGCATGACCGCTCCGCGATGCTCAAGCTGGTCATGACTGGTGCAACATGAAAAACTGACACGATAATATCGGGGCCATTCGATAAGACGCGGGATATTGCTGCTTCCACAAATTGGAGAACTGGCTCGAGGTTGAGGTCAGTGAGGAGAGCCGTGCAATCGCACAGTGTTATTCCATGTGCACACTGTCAGGGAGCCTCTCCTCATCCACCAGAGCAAGATGAATTTTGCATCTCGACATGGACAAACATGAGCTTCGTCAGCTCGACCAGCATTTACTACAAATCGCAGCCCCTCGCGCCGACCGAGTGCCACTTCTGGATCATCGCAGAAGGAATCACCACCGGAATTGCCGACCCCAGCCCTCTTTGCCCGCCCGCGTGATCTGTCGTCGAAAGGCCCACCCAAGATCAGCATTTGAAGACGACGACGACCGAGAATCGCGATAAGCCCGGCCTTGTCGCCTCTTGTGCTTTGGAAAGAGAAGCGTCACGTCAAGTCAGCAAGTTACACCCACAATGGCCGTCTCCGCCACATCCTCTCGGCCCGGTGGGACGCCGTCTTCAGCCGCCGCAGTGCCCTCCGACCTCGAACCCCCGTCGACCTTCCCACACGACCCCTTCCCTCGCCTCTCTACGGCGACGCCTGCGCGGCTCACGCTGGGCTCCGTGTCGTCGGCGCTCGTCGGGCTCGCGCTGGGGGCCACGCAGGGCGGGCAGATGGCACAGCCGCGGCTCCGGGCCGAGCACGCACACAAGATGCCTGACACGACGACGGGGTGGTACTTCTACCACAAGAGCAAGAACTACCACGCCATGCAGGGCGGCATCCGTGAGG
>JABFEP010003079.1:0-10993 GCA_013618265.1 Fusarium albidum
CCCCGGCCCGGCCCCAAACACCTTCAGCGGGGAGTAGACGGTGACGCCGCCGCAGAGCATCGGCGCCGCGTGCTCCGGCAGCAGGCCGTCGGGGATCCTGACGACGAAGTGCGACGGGCTGCGGTGGTACAGCCCGTACCCGCCGTAGGCCTTGCCGCCGTTGCGGTGCCTCGAGTTGTACGTCAGGCGCATGCACCCGCAGTAGTTCTCGAGGTGCGAGTCGCAGGCCTGGCAGGCGCCGTCGCGGGACTGGCACGAGTCTGTCTGGGCGCCGACCCCGACGAGGTCGCCCACCTTGATGTTTCCTTCTGCTTCGGATCCGACCCGGACTGCCACCCCGACGATCTCGTGCCCGACCACGCAGGGGAAGTCGGTTGGGCCCTGTTCAAATGTTTAGCATATCCTGGCTCTGATCTTTCGGCGAGGATAGTTCCTCGTCTTCCCGAGGGAAACTCACCCAGCCGGCTCGCAGGGTGTGAATGTCGGAGCCGCAGATGCCCGAGTGGGTGATCTTGATGTCGACATCTGTCTCTTCCCACTCCTTGGGCTCGTATCCCTTCCAAATCATGTTTCCTTCAGCTGCTGATGGGTCTTCCCCCATCCAGCCTTCGAACTTGTAATCAGTCGCCATGATTGTGATGGTTTTCTCGGTGGTGAGGGTGTGTCTGCTGCCAAAGAATGCTGTCTTTGTCGCGAGTGTGTCTAATTCTTGTCGCTGGATATCAGAATGAGTTCCCATTTCTCTCCGGCAGCATCTCTCCCTCCTTTTATATCCTCTCCTTCTCCCATGTCTGGACCCTTGATCTCCCACAACCAGACCACAGCAGACCACTGGCCGCGTCGACTCCTTGCGCATACCGCAACGAAAATTGCCCACCCGGCAGCGGCCCGCGCGCCCCGATCATGATACCGTCAACAGAGGTATCCTTATCTTCCACTGGTCGCCAGCCCCCAGCTGTGACCTCCTCCTTCACCTTGCTCTCACCTCACACCACGCAAATGTGGGACCCCTGGGGAGCCCGGCAGAGCCTCCGGTTTGAGCCCCCCACCGCGGTAAAGGAGGGTTTCTCTGCTAGGTGAGAGGGTTAATTAAACGACACTGTCGTCGGCGAGTCTCGGTGAGCTCGTGGGGGTTCCGAGTTTCCGATGGGTTATCGGGTGGTTGTCATTCGGTTGACGTCGAAAGCGGGCCGGGGGTGGTTATTGTTGTGGGACCTCAAGAGCTTTTCTCTTATTCTTCTAGAAGCGTGGCTTGTGACCGTTGGAATGTTTGCGGGAGTCAACTGCCGGGCCTCTGGAATGTGATGGAGCAAAAAGGTTTGCGGCTTTCTACGGGTTCCCGTGAGGCTCTGCCATGACTCGCCATGGGCAGCGGGCTTGCCGGGAAGGTTTCTCAACGGTGTTGATCCTCCATGGCCCAAGATTTCCAGCATCTGAGGGCATCCAGGCTGTCTGTCATGACCATGGATGGCCCAGTCCCATGTCTCCTAATCGATGGGCAGTTGCTTTTCGTGTGAACCCATGTCCTCGGTAGATGCCCGATGGTCTTTGTCTCCCCTCCGTTGAAGGGACCAGAGCGTTTCTGGTGGTGATCCATTTATCGATCCGAGGTGAGGCGGTGCCGAGGCCATCCGTAGACCCGGGTAGAGGGCCAGCGCGCCGCGGTGAGACAAGAATCCACAATATCGAGCATGGGGCTCTCGAGCGAGACGAGACGAGACGGGGTGCCACCGCCGTGCTCGGGAGTGAGTCGATGGACGGGCTACATGAGTCGGTGAATCCCGTGATGTTCGGCGTGTAATCTTGCTTTCCCCGATACTTGTTCGGCGGCCCAGGATATGATGGCTTGTCCAGCTCTATCTAGGGTGAAGAAGAGCGACTCGCCGTTGGGCAAGATCGACTCCTTGGGTGTTTCCGAGTGTCGGATTCGTTGGGCATCACAGACCATCAGCCCCTTTTGCATTGCTAGGATCCACGCAGATAAGGATATCGCGTGATTTATTTATTCCGATATTCAGGTATAGGGTAGGGGCATCGTCAAGGGGAACTGAGCATTGTCGAGCTGACCAGACTAGTGAATTACATCTGATCATTTCTGAGCGGAATTTAAGCTTCCTTGTATCTTGCATTTGAGCAGCATGGATATCGTTGGTGGTGTTTTCGTGGTGTTGTTGTCGTTGTTATTGTGAGGTCCATTCCGAGGTGGCTATCTGACAACGCCAGCACCAGGAACCCAGGTTGTTGGGTATTCCCGGCGTGAATCGAGCGATGAGGCTCAACCCGTAACGTAAACACTTTAATTGAGCGATCGGCAAATCAGCCATCGCAACCGAGGCCCGTGTGCGACATGGGCCTCTATCTAGGTGAGCCCGGTAACGGCAAACAAGGGTCTCTTTTTCAAGGATCGCTCACCAACGGGACAGAAAGGGTGATTCTGCTCGTCTCCGAGTTGTTTTCGTAGTTTCTTGTGAAGAAGCCAGACCACTCGGATGAAGTCGGAACGTAGGCGATAGCAAGGTAAGAGATTCGTGTTGATGGATTGCGATAGTGAGTGGTCGATGAGACGGATGATGATTATCGTGACATCACGTGATGGGAAGCAAGAGATCCATTGAGACGCGGATGGGTCAGGAAGCCGAAGAAGCCCATAGACCCCTGAGCTCAATGCCAAAGACACTCACACACTGACTTACTTACTCATGCCAGACTTCTCACAAAATTTTTTACACACAAACAACCACAAACACTCATCAATTTCCCCAGGCTTCAACAAGTGGGTTGCCTCACATCTCACACTCACATGACCGATGACTGATGCCTGCCTGGGTGGCCGTTCACTCTCTCAACGCTTCCACGCTGACAGACAACTGAGACATAACGAAACAAAACCAAACTCCTTATTTCTACTTTTTTCTCCGCCTCAGGCTCGTTCGGGGGTAGGGCACATTCGATTGTCGAGTATCAGCCGCCCCTGTTCTGCTTGCCAGACCTCACCGTGACGGCCGCTGTGAAGCGCCATGAGTGGCTGAGGTTCTGGCCTGAGTCATCGGCTCAATTGCTTTCACCTCACCAACAGGTAACTGGAGGGGGCACCTTGCCTGATTCTTGCAGTTCCTCACCTGAAGGATTCACCTTGACTTCGAGGCGCATGCGGTTTTTAAGGCGACAGGACCGATTTGAGTTGGCAAACAGTTTCAAAGGCCCATGAGTGGCTGTGGAAGCGCCAAGATGGCCCCCCCGGCAGCGGTACCCGTGAACCACTGAACCGAACATGTAGGTACCTTTTGACAATATTCTTCCGTCCTTTCGTCCGTCACCTTGTTTTTACTCCTGGCATCGGCCCGGTTCTTCGTAGAGAAAGACGAGCATCGCCTCAGTTACAAGTTCTGGCCTTGCCTTGGAAGAGTCGATTTTAGGTCTTGGCCACAAAAGTCTAGGAATATTGCCAAGAACCGCGGTTCGGCTCGACAAAGATGCCCGGGGTTGACCGCCTGGAATGGCCAACGTCATGGCCATGATTGGCTCCGAACCGTCGCCGTGAATTCTTGACTCTCGTTGCAACAAGCTGTGTCTGTTTTTGCTTCCACAAAAGAGGAACCAATGCGAGAGGCGGTTAGGTTCTTTCTGCAAGGGACGGATGGTCATCAACAAATGTGCAGTGCAGCCCCCCAATTCGCGTGTGCCTGTGGCAAGGCATCACCACAATTGTGTCCGCGCGCATTCGCGAGATGCCACTTTTCATCATCGCAGGTGTGTAAATAAGTTTTGATCGCCTTTTTGGGGCCGGCCGGGGCAGCTGCAATTTGCGCCTGTCCGCAGCTTCTAGCATCGCCTCTCTCGCCTTGCAAGGTCGAACATCCCCACTGTTGCAAGTCCTGGCCCCTAGGTAGGTTCCATGGTTGCAAGTTCCAGATCTGTAGCCCCGCCAAGGCCTGCCAAAAGATCCATCCCGTCCTATCCCGTCCCCATCACCGCGGCGGAGAATAGTTGACAGTGGCGTCGATCAAATGGTGGCTGTCTTTCTTCTTCTTCCCCACGCTTTTTCGTAAACCTTGGTGTGTGTGTGTTTCTGGTTCTGGTACAATGGGTACGGAAAATGGGGGCCTTAGCCTTGTTCAGATTGACTGCCTTGTTTGTGTGCACAGCTCCAGCATGTGGGTTTTTTGCGAGCTGTGCAATGGCCGTCGTCGTGATGGCGGGTTGTGTTGGTTTTTCCAGTTCGCAGGTTGGCCCTCCCCTCCATGGCAGACTGCCTGTTTGCGATTTCAGAATTCTGGTGCGCTTGGGCTGGTTTTCCTATAAAGCCTTCCGGTGTTTCGGGCCTTGAGATTTGAAGCTTTTGATTATTCTCTATCATAGTAACTCATCTTCACTCGTGAGCGCTCAAGTCATCTCCCGACTATCACAGCTTTCAATACCCGCTCCAAAGACCAAGGACCAACAGCGGCCTCCGAATTGACCAACCATCCATCCACCTCTCTCTATCCTTGGACCAAAAAATGTCTCCCACCCCAAGCAACAAGTAAGCATACAATTTGTGAAATATATCCTTTTCTCACCAGTTCGTCGCTGACTCGTGCCTCTCGCAGGTCTGGCGCCTCCGGGTCGTCCACTTACACGGGCGGACAGGGAACGTCCAACGGCGCCATGCTCAGCGCCTGGGCCACCTCCCAGAACTCCACCGAAGCATTCTACGTCACCGGAGCCAAGACCGGACGAGGAGTCATGAAGGCAGCGGACAAGGTGGTTGCCTTTGACAAGATATTCAACAAGACGTCTTAGTCAGACCCAAGACTCGGGCATGAGCCACCTCAGGCAGCGAGCAGCGTTTAGGCCACCATGGCTACTTGTGGCTTGTATTTTTGGCGATTACGGAGTACGGCGTTGGGGATAATTACGGGCAGCGACTGAGCAGTGCATTCCAGTGGAGGATGCCTTTTAGCGACGGCGTTATTAGGGATAGAACGGGCTTGGAGATGCTCTCTCTCCGCTTTAAATCGATATTGTACAACAAGTTAGATTTTCTACTCTGTGTTTTGGGAGAAAAAATAACAAAGGATTCTATCCATCTTACTGTGACAAGTGAACCTGGGCCTATGAAAGTACGTCCTTCAATTAGGCAGCACCACCTCCACCCCAAGCACACCTCTCCTCTTACAAGTTTCACATCACGGCGCTTCACGCTGGTAATGCCACTGGCAGCACTCATGCCGGTCGGCTACAATGTCTCTTCACGATTCTCCCGCGGCAAGCGACGACAATGGTATGGTAGTCATTGATCGTGACGACGTCAGCAACTCCAACCCAAACAACATCCTCCCAGAGTCGCCAGATACCATTGCCAGGATCCGAGACTGGCTGCGGCCCACAGAGTACGATCTCGACAGCGGCGAGTACCGCAAGCATCTGGCCTCGCATATCGAGAGCACCGGGGGGTGGCTCCCGCGGCTGGACGAGTACAAGCAGTGGCACGACAGCCCGGAGCATGGCCTCTTGTGGATCAAGGGCGTGCCGGGCTCGGGGAAGTCGGTCATGGCCGCCGCACTGGCGCATGCTCTCTCAGGAAGACGTCCCGGTCCTGTTCTTCTTCTTTCGTCAGATCATCGACGCCAATCACCAGCCCGTCAACCTTCTCAGGGACTGGCTCGACCAGATCCTACTCTACAGCCCTCCCCTGCAATCGATGCTCAAAGAGTACGTCGATAGCCGCCGTCCTATCGGCAGCGTCTCCGTCGCGGAACTATGGCGACATCTCCGAGTGGCCTTGGCCTCGTTGCCGCTCACCTACTGCGTGGTTGATGCCCTGGATGAGATGGACCAAGGCAACGACGACTTCATGGCCTCGCTGGCTGGCCTTAGTCACTGGCGCCCGTCGAGTGTCAAGGTGTTGATGACTAGCCGGCCTGTTGCTAGCGTCGAACGCCCAATGAGGTCCATCAGCTACATCGAGGTTCGCATGGAAGAGAGACTTGTTGACCTTGATATATCGACCTATGTTCAGCATTGCCTGAGCCGCAGCTCCCTTTCAGAAAAAGACCGAGAGCTGGTCAGGACGGCCGTCCCAGGTCGAGCCAATGGCCTGTTTCTTTACGCGAAACTAGCCATGAAGGCCTTCCTGGAGCCAGGTGCTGATATCTCCAGCACCATTCAGAGGCTGCCCCTCGATCTGGACAACATGTACATTGGCATGCTGCAGGAACATGCGAGAAGATCAGGCATATCAGAGAAGACGCAGATGCTCATCCTGCAGTGGGCGACGCATGCAACCCGCCCGCTTCGGCTGCTCGAACTTGCCGATATGCTCAAGACCACCGTCGATGACAGAAAGCAGTTCAGCTTGAAAGTCAACAAGGATCTAGTCCGCGCCGCCTGTGGGCCTCTGTTGGAGATCCTCCCTGACGAGACTGTCAGCGTTGTCCATCACTCGCTGACAGAGTTCCTCGTCGGGTCCTCCAGATCAACGCGCTCTGCTGGCTACCCTGTTCTGGAACCAGCATCGGTACATTCTAGGCTTGCCGTTTCATGCCTCAAATACCTCTTCTCGGGATGCTCCTCGGATCCAGAAACTCCTAGGCGACTTTTCGTTGACGCACAGCCGATCGTCAGTCGCACCAACTTGGAGTTTCCATTTTCAGCGTATGTCATGGGGAACTGGGATGTACACGCTGCAAGGTCGAGATGGAGCGGACTGCCAGACGACCCGTTGTCCCGGCAGATTGAGCGATTCTTAAAAGACAGCTGCGTATGGCAGACATGGTTGACCCTGAGGTTTTGGCACAGCTCCGACATGCTAAAGAGCGAAAGAGATGTTTCCTCTTTCTCGAGCCTTCATGTGCTTGCATATTGTGGCCTTGAAACCTATATACCGACGTTTCTGGGCCATCAACCAAACGGCGCCATCGATGCAGGCGACTCGCGAGGGAGGACTCCGTTGTGGTGGGCTGCCAACCAGGGCCATGCCGGCGCTGTCCGATCCTTACTCGAAGCTGGGGCATCACCTGACGCTCGCGACAACTTGTACAGGAAGCCGCTGCATCGAGCCGCGTGGAATGGTCATCCAGAGACTGTCAAGATCCTCCTTGACCACGAGGTCGACCTGATGACAACCAACGTCCCAGAGGGCCCTCGCCGACTTGATGCTGTTGCCGACCCCGAGGCCTTGAAGTACGCTTGTCAAGGCGGGAAAGTAAAGAGCGTCGAGGCATTCCTCCCCTTTCTGTCCAGGGACACGAAGCAGCTTGCCTTGCGTTGGGCAGCGGAATGGCACGGCTGTGCCGACACAATCAAGCGGCTCCTCCAGGAACCCGATGTTGATGTCAACGAGCAAACATCGGGGACTACTCCTCTGTTCATTGCCGCCACGAAAAGCGACGTTGCATCTATGGGGGCCCTGATTGACGCCGGTGCCGACGTGTCGCTCGTCTCCCGGTCCAGCATGTCCGCTACCTGGTGCACACCGTTGACGGAGCTCTGTCGCCACCAGTGCCTGATACCCCATCCGCTCAACGGCTCTGACATTCCGTTGCCGAGAGACAGTATGCCCATTTCTTTCGGGCGTTCCGACTTTCGGGGTGGTTTGTCGCTGTTGATTCGGGCTGGAGCAGATGTGAATGCCAGAGACTCGAGTGGATATGCCCCTATCCACGTGGCCAAGATTCCCGATGTGATCCGGCATTTGATCGATGCCGGTGCAGATCCCAATGCGGAAACGCCCGATGGCGAAACCGCGCTTCATCTTCTGCCATTGCATTGCGGCAGGGACTTGCTCAAGCTGATAGTAGAAGGGGGTGCTGATATCAACAAGCGAGAGCACCGCGCTGGCCAAACTCCCCTGGTTGTGGCCATCAAGAGGAGCTTCGACCTTGGCCAAACACTTCATGCTGCAATACAAGCCGGACTGCAATGCCACCGATGCCGAAGGAAACGGGCCCCTACACCACGCCCTCGCTTCGGACGAGAGGAGGGACAACCTGCTGCCCCTGCTGTCGGGGCTGCTAGAGGCAGGCGCCGATCCAAGGCTCGCGAACTGTCGAGGGGAGACGCCTTTTCATACGTTCGCCTGGAAGGCATCAGTGGGCCATGTCGATTCTATCCGTCTCCTGCTCAAGTTCGGTGCCAGCATCGACGCCCGCGATTCTCAAGGGAGGACGCCGGTGTTCCGACTCTTCAACGGGTATAACCGCAAAGGTGAATGGCTACCGCTGATAGACGCGTTCAAGGAAGCGGGCGCGAGACTTGACGTCCGAGATAACCAGGGCCGCACTCTTCTTCACGAGGCGGTTCGAGAAATATCCTCGCTCTTTTTTGTCCGGCAGGATGCGGAAAAGATTTATCGACACCTGGTCGACGCGGGGGCCTCGCCTCTTGCTGTGGACTTTGAGGGCAACACATTGTGCCATGTTCTTATTCTGTCCGGGGGCCATCTTATCGCAAGAGAACTTGCCTCCACACTGCTCTCCCTCTTTGACAGGAGTGGCTTGGGCCTTGACCAACCCAACCTCGCTGGGACGACCCCTTTCCGCCTGGTCTGCCAGATGCCCCTTGTCGACAAGTTTGTCCGTGTCAGCGCAAAGGAATGCTTCAACTTGCTGCTCGACCATTCTGCGGATCCCAATGCGGCAGACAAATGGGGCCTGCGGCCTATTCACTTTGCCGCCTCGACTGACGAGTACACTGTTGATCGTCTGCTCCATGCTGGCGCGGATCCCTTCGCCCCGACCGGCCAGGGGATGAACGCGCTGCACATTGCCGCGCGATGCAGACGGGGCAACATAGTCGGGCTGTTGCTCGAGCGGATGAAGAAGCTCGACCCCGCGGCCATGGCGCAAGCCGTGAACCGAAAGGACGACCAAGAGTTCACCCCTCTACATTATGCGTGCCGCTCCGGAAGGATCGAGTCAGTGCTGCTTCTCTTGGAAGCCGGCGCAGATGCCAACCCGACCTTCTCCGGGTCGCCGCGGTCGGTTGCTGGAGAACCGTGGTATCCCCCCGTTCTCCAGTGTCTTTTCTTCAAGAAAGATCAGGGGCTCTGGAGGGGGGGCAACAATTCACGGAAATTTCAAGACCGGGCCCGAGTAGCTGCAGGCTGCACTATCGAGGACACCGATCGGCCGGGTCATGGCGGCAGCCACTTGATGGCTCCCCCTAGAGAGGGCGTGTTCGACCCTGTCCATGACATTGCACGATGCGACGATATCGTCAGGGCCCTGCTCTCTGCTGGCGCCAACATTTACGACAACACTCACTGGGCACACTCGGCGCTGTACAGGGGGATGCGGGTGGCAGCACGCGAGAGGGATGACTATATGACAGACCTTCTTTGGAGTTTTCACGAAGAAATAGGAGGACCGGCGTTTCCACAACCCGTCAGAGTTTCCGTCACCATGAGCCGAGCTCGTCGGCAAGCTGACACCAAGACCCTGGGCGAAGCCGTCTTGTCACGTCCCAGGGAGAAACCATGGAAGACGGTCCAAAACCTGCTGTGTGGCCGCGAGTACCTTCTGATCACGGAGCTTTACAAGGCCGGTGCTGATTTTGCCTCCGAACGATAAGGGAATCTCAGTTTTGCAGCGCCTGGCTGAGCTGGGGTTTTCCAGATTGGTAGGCGACTGCTGCTCCCCAGAAGAGGCACGGCAGTTGGACGATGCCCAATGGCGTTCGCAAAAGACACCCAAGGATGCCGAACACAGTATCAAGCCCCTGATTGTGGCCGCTTGCCTCCGTTCCTGCCCCAACATGGACGTGCTGCGAGTTCTGGTTGAAAAAAAGGGCGTTGATGTTAGCGCCCGGGCTCCGGATAACGGCGCCCAGGCGCTCCATCACCTTGCTCGCGGAGGTTACTGGTGGCAGCTTGCCCAGGCGATGCCGTATCTGGTCTCGAGAGGGGCGGACCTGGAAGCTCGGGATTCCAACGGAGAGACGCCGCTCCATCATGCCGTCAGGGGGCTTGGGCCCCTCTGCGCAGCTGCCGTCGAGGCCCTCCTTGATCTCGGAGCCGATGTCCACGCGACCGATTCCTTGGGCGAGGGATGTCTCGCCAAGGCAGCCCGCAACGAGGAACTTTTTCGCATTCTGGTTCGCCGCGGCGCAGTGGCTGACTCTAGAGCCATCTCGTCTGCGGCCCTGACGAGAAACCTGGGCGTTCTGAAGGCGCTCCTGTCGGGAGGGGTAGCTTCAGATCCAGCAACAACAACAACAACAACAACAACAACAACAACAACAACAACAACAACAACAACAAGGTCATGGAATCTCACGATAAAGGATGCTCGGGGCCCGGACTCGGCATGCGTCATCGAGACCTGGCTGCGCTACAGGGAGCACCCCCTGGTCAGCGCGGCCGGCACGCACGGGCTCCGTCCTTACCCCCCCGAGGTAGAGACGGTGCAAGCCAGCGAGGATATCATGAAGGCTCTCCTGGAGGCTGGTGTGAGCCCGTACGAGTCCTACCTGTTTCTGCAGCCCAGGCCGCGAGTAGGAGGAAGACCGTCCATGCCCGCATACGCCGCGCAGACGACTTGGCACAGAAACCGCACCGAGCTTGAGATCGACCACCCTGACTTGGGTGTTGGGAGGCCATGTCTTGTGGCCGAGGGCTTGGTGCTCCACCAGATCCTGAGCAGGGGCCGCCTGTTCGAGCCGTTCCTGGAGCTGCCCGATCTCGACCTGGAATATCGGGACGGGCATGGGAGGACGCCTCTACTATCCGCCTCCCGAAAGTGTTTGACGTATGCCTGGGAGGCACAGAGGCGGCCTGTGCAGCGTCTGCTGGAGAAGGGGGCGGATCCCACCGCCGTCGACGACGACGGGAGAAACGTGCTGCACCATCTCCTCGGGTGCGGCTCCCTGGAGCCAGAGAGGTTGAGCGTGCTGGAGCACTTTGGCCAAGGCATTGTCACCCCGTCGCTCGTCAACAAGGCCGACAGCTTCGGGTACTGTCCTCTCCACTATGGGCTGGCGTCGATGGTGGGCTGTCCGCGCGGCGTCGGCGAGC